>JACGAQ010000145.1:0-302366 GCA_014119065.1 Orius insidiosus
TCAGAATTGCCGAAGTGTTCTCCTGAAGAATTTTGAGGGTCTCCCTGGCGTTTTCGGCATAGCCCCCATTGGTCTTAGTTAAAAGGCCCATTGGGTTGGAGTGCCCTCTTCTCATAATCTTCTGTATCCGACTGGCGACCGTAAGGTCCGCCCGCAGAATTTCCTGGAGTCATTTTTAGCCTTTTTAATGGCTTTATTAAGACGGATTGGAGGTCTTTGTAATCCCTCCAGGAGCCGTCCCTTTTTGCCTTGTTAAAGGCTTTCCTATCCTATCTCTCAAGTCCAGCTCCCTGTTCCACCAGAGCGAATTTTATTGTTCCCTCTGGTTTTAACAGGACAGCTGTCATGAAATGCCGTCCTGATGGCCTGGTTCAACTGCGAAGCCGCATAGTCCAGGTCATCAGTATTAGAGATGGAATAGTTTACCCCTCAAGTCACCACGCTAAGTAGTCCTTTAAAGAGATCCCAATGATTCTATCTCCCTCAGGTTTGCCTCTATGTCGAACCTGATCTGACGATGATCCGACATAGACGCCTCCCTGGTCACATGCCAACCTTTAATCTTCCTTGCAAGATTCCTGCTCGCAAGGGTTAGGTCTAGAACCTCCCTTCGTACCGACGTGACGAAGGTAGGCTCCGTCCCACGATTAAGAAAGTCAATTTGGTTCGTTAACAGATAATCAAGAAGAGACTCACCTCGAACGTTGATCTGTACTTCCCCACACGGTGTGATGTGCGTTGGCGTCGCCCGCAAGAAGAAAGTCAATTCCTTCTCCACGCAGTATCCAACGAGCCGCCTCAGCAGCAAGGAAGGGATCTCCTCCTCACCAGGAAGATAAATTGAGGAGCACATCATCCTCTGGTGTCCTCTCTCTGTTGATCCCTCGACAATTATCGTTGTGATGTCCCTCGACGGTGTTCTGGAACATACAAAAATTTTATCCTGCTCTTTATGAGTATGGCAGTCCTCGGGGGAAGACCTCCATTACTCTTGCAGTTTTACCTTGGGGGAGGCTCAGTCCTTTTACTTCCTCCTTGTATACCCAGGGTTCCTGAACAAAAGCTATGTCCAGACCAGATCCCACCATCCTCTGCGTCAGCACAGCCGACGCTGCTTTGGAGTGGTGAAGATTGATCTGGACACACTTATTGTGCGAGCCTCCATCCCTGGGGTGTACGGGTGAGCTAGTTTCGCCTCCTGCCCCCCCATGGCCCATTTTTCTGGGCATGTGGGGGTCAGTGGCGGCCTTGCTCCCCTTTCCTCCCCTGCGGGTCGGGGAGGAGTCGGGCCTCCTCTTCTTGAGGCCTTGGAGGGGCGGACGGTAATCTTTCAATTTGTCTTTCCTTTTGTCCCATCCGCCCCTGGTTGTTGGCCCGGCTAGGCTAGGTCGTGGGACGTTGCCGCCCCCGGCCCCAGCTTCGCCTCCGCCAGATGTTGGCCCGGCTCGGCTGGGGTGGGACGTTGCCGCCCCCAGCCCCAGCTTCGCCTCTGCCACCTTTGCAGCCTCTGTCCTCAGGAGCCTTCGGAGTAGAAGTCCCCCCTCCCGCAGGTGGGTCCAACTCCATCTCCTCCGGCTCCTTTGGCTTCGGCTGCTCTTCTTGCCTTTTCCTCACCCTTACGGTAGCCCTACCGAATCTATAAAAGATCCGGCTATCCGTAAGGAGAAGACCTGCTGATGTTTCGTCCAGGGCAAGAGTCAGATGCACCGTGGTGTCCTCATCTCGCCTGGCCAGGGCTCTCCAACGATCCACCCAGGAGAGCAGGGTTCTGCCCCCTGATGAGATCGAGGATTTCCCCTGTCTCATCATCGCAGGAATTTGGGAGGTAAGCCACCGCCGTGTGCTGCACCGGGAATTCTCCCTCGTCCAGCACCCTTAGACGGCCCCCCTCCAAACGTTTTCAACCCCAAGGCTCTCTCTTACCCAGGTAGCGGTTTGATGATCCACACAGTGGAGGACCATCCACCCGGACCTGAGGGAGATGCCTTGGAATCTTGGGGCGACTTTGGTGCCTCCTTGCACCCTTATGAGTCGCAGGATGAGCTTCTGGATGTCCACCAGCTCATCGCTCAGCTCCTCCTTCGGGTGCTCAGCCCTCACCACCCCCACTCTTACCCAACAAGGGTGTCCGATAGGATCGGTCACCTTTCCCACTCCTGATTTGCCAGACCTGGAAGTCTCCTCCCTGGTCTTCTTTTGCACCTCAGGAGTGGTGCCCGGTTCCCGTTTCCTTTCAGAACGGGAGGCTGACTGACCGGAGATTGTCCCGTCGGCCTGAGGGTCTGCGTCCTTAGTAGACACCCCCCCTCTTCCCGCAGCTTTCGGAGCTCTTCCGCGCAGCCCCTTTCTACCCTTGCGGGGTTTTTTCCTGACTTTGGTGGTCTCCGGTGCGCCATCGGCTCCAGAGATCCCCCCGGTATGCCATCGGCTCCCGAAGGGACCCCCGGTGTGCCATCGGCTCCCGGAGATGGGTCCACCTCCATCGGACCAGATGCAGCCGGCCCCTCCCTCGATCCCTGTCGGTCCCGAGAGAGTTGCTCAGCCGCACCTGGGAGTCCTCGGACGCCGAGACAAACGGAGTCGCGTTGCCCAAGAGCGACGCAACCTGGTCCATCTCGGCATCCAGGGAAAGATCATCGGTCCCCGTTGGGTCCCGACGATCGGGTTTATTGATTTATTTTGTTCTTTCTCAATTTTTGTTTTTTGGAACAAGGGAATAGAAGGTCACCCGCGGCAGAGCCCTGATACCGCGGGAAGGCTAATTGAAACTGGAGGGCGCCCGGTATCCAGAGTCCGCAACTACAGCCGGCTATTTAACCACCCGGCCAAGACCAGGGCGTCGCTGTTCAACCCTGGTTTGAGTGGTTGGTTGCTCTTAGCATCCGCCACGGCCCGAGGGGGAAACCCAAGGGCCGCGGCGGATGAGCCCCTCCACCACGCCAAGGTGACAACCGCGGAGGGGAAAATACAATTACGATTGTAATTGCAGAAAATTTTTATTGGAGATTACGATTACGATTACAATCGCATTCGTTTTTTTCTGCGATTACGATTGTAATTGCATTTTTTTACTATTACGAACGTAATCGTATTTTTTTTTCTGCAATTACAATCTAAATTGTATTTTTTTTCTGCGATTATTATAATCGTATTTTTCTTCTGCAATTATCATTATAATCGTATTTTTTTCTGCAATTATCATTATAATCGTATTTTTTCTGCAATTATATAATCGTATTTTTTCTGCGATCACAGTCGTAATTTTTTTTTTTTTTTCTGCGTTAATCGCATTTTTTCCCAGCGATTACGGGCGTAATCGTATTTTTGTTAGCGCTTACGGCTTGTATATGACATTTTTACTGAGATTACCTGATGTCATATACGAGCCATAAACGCTAACGAAAATACGATTACGCCCGTAATCGCTGGAAAAAATGCGATTACGATTGTAATTGCAATTTTTTTACGATTACAAACGTAATTGTATTTTTTTTCTGCAATTACAATCGTAATTGTATTTTTCTGCGATTACCATTATAATCGTATTTTTTTTCGATTACCATTATAATCGTATTTTTTCTGCAATTATCATTATAATCGTATTTTTTTTCTGCGATTACCATTATAATCGTATTTTTTTCTGCAGTTATCATTATAATCGTATTTTTTTCTGCGATCACAGTCGTAATCGGTTTTTTTTTTTTCTGCGATAAGCGCATTTTTTTCCAGCGATTACGGGCGTAATCGTATTTTGTTAGCACTTACGGCTTGTATGACATTTTTACTGAGATTACCTGATGTCATATACGAGCCATAAACTCTAACGAAAATACGATTACGCCCGTAATCGCTGGAAAAAAAATGCGATTACGATTGTAATTGCAGAAAAACTACGATTATAATGGTAATTGCAGAAAAAAATACAATTACGGCAGTAATCGTTAAAAAAATGCGATTACAATCGTAATCGCAGAAAAAAAATACCGTAATCGTAATTGTAATTAAGAAACTTGCGATTACAATCGTAATCGTAATTAAGAAACTTGCGATTACAATCGTAATCGTAATTAAGAAACTTGCGATTACGATTACGCCCAACACTGCTTTGAAGAAGATTCATCAGTCATTAATATTTTCTTTTCCTAGGATGACGATGATGCCGAAAGCAGCGACAGACTTGTAATCGATGAAGGCGGCGAAAACGAAGATGTACCTCAATGTCAAGGTTGCAAACAGAAATCGTCCCAGTTCGTCTGCGCCGGATGCGGTAACCAATGGTACTGCAGCAGAGAATGCCAGGTACGCCAACCCATCAAATCTATTTTTTTTACATATTTTTTTCAGGTTACCGCATGGGAAGAACATTCTGAAGTGTGTTCAGGTTAAACAAAACCATGGACGTGCCAAAAGGATCTCACCGGAGCAAATTTTTTTTTCTGCCAATCCTACTTGTTACCAGTTTTTATTTATTTTATTTCCCCCATCCTCATTTAGTGTTAAAAAGCTCCATTTTATTTAGTTTTATGTTATTAGTGTTTTAAATAATTCACTTTTTTCATGTTTTTATTTTATTTTGTTATGATTTTACTTTTCGATGACGTTTTTAAGGGTCCAACCTTGTGTTTTGTTTGTTTATCATTGGATGGAAATTGAAAATCTGCCTTAAGCATTTTTTTGTGAAGAAAATCAGGCCTTGAATAGTGAATAGGACTGCAAATGGAAGGACTTAGAAAAAAAAAAGAATTAACTTTTTTAAAAAAATATTTAAGATTAAGTGCTCATTTTTCAATGACAAAAATATACAAAGAATTCTGTAGTATAGTAACTATTATTTATATCTTTAAATTATCAAAAAAATTGAATATTTCAATAAATGTTTCATGTAATTTTTTTTTAAATTGTCGTCATTTTTACCCTTAATTTTGGTTTTCCAGAGGATTTTTCCTCCTCGAAAAATCACATGATTTAGGTTTCAAAATGGTAGTAAATTAATAAATAAATAATAAATTTTTGGCGTTTAAGTCCACCAAAAGTTCACCTTCTCTGTGTAAAAAGGTTATTGAAGTATAACCATTAAGAAGGTTAATTTTTAAAGGCTTGTAAATCGTAAACCGTGACAGATATTGAAAAAATGCACTAAATAAAATCTGTTGAAAATTCAATTCTCTTTAATTTTTATTCTATTCATTTTTTCTCTAGGACGCACTGTTTTCAAGATAAATTTATTTAAAAAAAAATATTATTTTCCGAAAATGGTGCATCCTAGAAAAAAATAATTAAGTACAAATTTATAGAGAATTAAATTTCCTCCTCGAAAAATCACATGATTTAGGTTTCAAAATGGCTAAAATTTGTGAGTAATAAAATTTTATTAGTTTTATTAAATTATTTTAGGTGGTGGACAGTTTATTCCTTTCGGATGTCTTTCTGTCCGAAAATTTCAAGCAGTTTTATTAAAAATAGTGATTATTTCATATTTAATGTCGGTCTCTTTGACTGGAGTCATCAGCTCGATAAACCGCGAATATATCGAGCAGGTAAACAAGATAGAAAATAAAATAATAAATATTTTTAGGGCGGCATGGATATGGCGTTTACCAACGAATTGGCGATCACTCTTTATTTTTTCGGGTTTATGATATCGAGTTTTTTCGCCGGGATTTTAGTTACGAGGCTCAACTGTCGGAATATGATTTTGGGAAGTCTTATAGGGATAAGCTGCGTTACTTTTTCGACGCCGTTTTTCATCAAGAATGGACTTTGGAGCGGTTTTTGTCTAAATCGGTTCGCCATTGGCATTATTTCTGTATGAAATGCAAATTGTTATGTTTTTTAATTTATTTTTTTAAAGGGATTTATAGAACCCAGTGTGTTCGACATATTGGCTAACTGGTGTCCGAAACATGAACTAATAATCACATCGAATATTGTTTTTTCTGGTATGTTCTACACAGTGCTGGGCGTAATCGTAATCGCAAGTTTCTTAATTACGATTACGATCGTAATCATAATTCCGATTACAATAACAATCGTATTCGTATTTCTTTCTGCGATTACCATTATAATCGTTTTTTTTTTCTGCAAGTACAGTCGTAATCGTAATTTCACATTTTTTCTGCGATAATCGCAAAAATACAGAAAAAAATACAATTGTATTTAAAAATACGATTACGATTGTAATCTCATTTTTTTAACGATTACAACCGTAATCGTATTTTTTTCTGCGATTACAATCGTAATTGTATTTTTTTTCTGTATTACGATCGTAATCATAATTCCGTTTACGATTACAATTGTATAATTTCCTATATTTTTGTATATTTTATATTTTGTATATTCGTATATTTTTGCATTACAATCGTAATCGCATTTTTTTAACGATTACAACCGTAATCGTATTTTTTTTTCTGCGATTACAAACGTAATTGTATTTTTTTTCTGTATTTTTGCGATTATCGCAGAAAAAATGTGAAATACGATTACGACTAATCGCAGAAAAAAAAATACGATTATAATGGTAATCGCAAAAAAAATACGATTATATGGTAATCGAAAAAAAAAATACAATTACGATTGTAATCGCAGAAAAAAATAAAATTACGGTAGTAATCGTAAAAAAATGCGATTACAATCGTATTCGTATTTTTTTCTGCGATTACCATTATAATCGTATTTTTTTCTACGATTTCAGTCATAATCGTATTTTCACATTTTTTCTGCGATAATCGCAAAAATACAGAAAAAAATACAATTATATTTAAAAATACGATTACGATTGTAATCGCATTTATTTAACGTTTACAACCGTAATCGTGTTTTTTCTGCGATTACAATCGTAATTGTATTTTTTCTGTATTACGATCGTAATCATAATTCCGTTTACGATTACAATTGTATAATTTCGTATATTTTTGTATATTTTTATATTTTGTATATTTCGTTTATTTTGTATATTCGTATATTTTTGCATTACAATCGTAATCGCATTTTTTTAACGATTACAACCGTAATCGTATTTTTTTCTGCGATTACGATCGTAATCGCATTTTTTCTGCGATTACGATCGTAATCGCATTTTTTTCTGCGATTTCGATTGCAATCGCTTTTTTTTAACGATTACAACAGTAATAAATTGTATTTTTTTTCTGCGATTACAAACGTAATTGTATGTTTTTTCTGCGATTACAAACGTAATTGTATTTTTTTTCTGTATTTTTGCGATTGTCGCAGAAAAATGTGAAAATACGATTACGACTGTAATCGCAGAAAAAAATACGATTATAATGGTGATCGCAGAAAAAAATACGATTATAATGGTAATCGAAAAAAAAAAAAAATACAATTACGATTGTAATCGCAGAAAAAAAATAAAATTACGGTAGTAATCGTAAAAAAATGCGATTACAATCGTAATCGCAGAAAAAAATACGAATGAGATTCGTAATCGGAATTACGATTACGATTATGATTGTAATTGTAATTAAGAAACTTGCGATTACACTCGTAATCGTATCTGCTATTACGATTACGCCCAACACTGGTTCTACCCCAGGAAAACATCCTAGCACCATCACTTATTCTTGTATTTTTTTAGGCTATTATCTTGGCCATTTTATTTCCTCTGTTTCATCGATAACAATCGGCCTTGAAGAAGCTTGGGCGAACGTTTTTTATCTTTCAGGCAGCTTCAGCGTCTTCGGTGCCACTCTTTGGGGTATTTGGGGCGCCGAATGTCCCAGAAAATGCTCCTACATTTCAGAATCTGAATTATTCTATTTAATGATAAATATGGATGATCAAACTTACACTAAAGTAACCATAATATTGTTTTCTTAAATAATTGTGCTAGGATAAGATATACCGTGGAAAAAAATATTGACGAATACACATTTTATCGTGGCGATTATTGCGAATTCTGCGAACAATTGGTGCTTTTGGTTTTTAGTTTTTGAAATCCCTGAATATTTTAAAGATGTTCTTTTTATTTCTGAAAATGAATCTGTTTTGGTGGCCATTCTTCCGTATGGGGCGACGTACGTTTTGTCCTTTTTGACGGCTTTTTTGCTGGATTTGTTCGTCCGAGGGAACCTTACTACAGTGCACGAATCTCGTAATATATGCAGCACTGTGGGTAATAAGATTTTTATTGGGTGGACGAGGCGTAATTTCTTGCAGCGCTGTGGGGTATCGTGGTTAGCTTCTGCGCTATTTGCTTTTCGGAAACAATGTTCAGCTCGGTTTCTATGTACTCGTTGGCTGTGACTCTAAATTATTATTCTTTTTTCGGCCACGTCATTAACTTCTTCGATCTTTCGCCCAACTTCTGCGGACTTCTGATCGGCATTAAAAACAGCTTCGGAGATTTTCCGCCTTCCATGGGCTACGTTTTTGTCTCCAGTCTCATCCGCGATTCTGTATTTAAATCCTTTTTCGCTGGAATTAAATATTTTTAGTCTATCATGGATGATTGGAATCCTACCTTCATTCTGACTGCAGGAGTAGCATTTTTAGGTGGCATCTTTTATTTAGGTGGTTCTTCAGTTGAAGTTCAAGATTTCAATCGATTACAGCCAAAATTGAAAAAAAGTAATTAAAACATTTTAATTATTAGGTGTACAAAATGAAACTCAGCCACAGGATAAATTTGAATTTTGTAGATTTTAGCCGAGTTTCAGTACACCAAGTAGTTCATTTTTTCAAAATTTTAAACATTTTAGGCGTTAAAGTCCATCAAAAGTTGACCTCCATGTAAGAAGGTTATTGAAGTATAACCATTAAGAAGGTTAATTTTTAAAGGCTTGTAAATCGTAAACCGTTACAGATATTGAAAAAATGCACAGAATAAAATCTGTTGGAAATTTAATTCTCTTTAATTTTTATTCTATTCATTTTTTCTCTAGGACGCACTGTTTTCAAGATAAATTTATTTTTAAAAAAATTTATTTTCCGAAAATGGTGCAGCCACAGGGTAAATTTGAATTTTGTAGATTTTAGCCGAGTTTCATTTTGTACACCTAATATTTAAAAATAATATTTTTCCTAGGCAAACAAGATAGACATCCAGGTTTGTTATATAAGAAAAATGTTAAAAAATTTTTTTTTTCTTCCTAAGATATAAGATCAAAAATAAGTCCGAAATCGCCTAAATCGAGAGGTATCTATTGCAGTTTTTCTTTTTTTTTAAAATGAAAATTCGAATTTTTAGAACCTTCCTCCTACCGGATGAAAGATCCTCATGTACTAACTCCAGGGGACTGTAAGTATTTGGGAAATCGAATTGTGTTAAAGGCGCTTTTTGTCCTAAAAGTTAGAGAAAAAGAGTTATGGAGGCTGAAATAGCAAGGAAAATGTCAAAAATATGTTAGTAAGGGGGTTTCTCAGTCGAAATGGGAAGGAAAACGCAAGAAAATGTTGCATAGGGAGTTGGCTGGTGAGGAAGCCCACCCGTAAATGCAGTAAAAAGGTGTTTTCTCGAGGTGGGAAAAGCCTAAAATCCTATTGAAAAGTTCTCATGACTGAGGTAAACGCCGGCAAGGGACTTTCTTGGTCAAAAAGCAGAGCAAAAACTTTCGGAAATCCGTTAAAAAGTCGGTTTTTCGGTTGAAAGGGGTAGGCAAAGCCCGAAAATCTGCTAAAAAGGAACTTCCATGGAAGAAAGAGCAAGGAAAACTCCCAAAAAACTTTGGTTTGTTGAAAAAAAAACTCCCGAAAAGGGTTTTTTCTCAGTTGATGGTTGACAAAGCCCTAAATTGGGGGCCTTAAGAGAGAGGGAAACGCCCAAAAATAAGGGAAATAATTTCCCTAGACAATAGGCCACTACATAGTTGTTGTATGTCTATATTCTTTCCTTTCTTTTCATTCTTCAGAGCAAGCAATCAGCCAAAACGTGTCACATCGGCATAGTTCAATGCTGACCTTGAAAATTGTTTGCCCCACCATAATTCTTCTCCCCACCACCGATCGCTGCTCCATCTGTGCTTGAAGTAGTCAACTAAACATATTCGTTGCCTACATTTAGAATATTTTATTCTCTATTATTTCTTATACTATTTGATTACCTTTGAATCTAGAAAATTAATTTTTCAAATTGATTTGCAAATAGTACAAGAAATTAGAAGAAACTGAATTTTCAAATGCAGCTGCAGTATTGGCAGATTTGTTGCTGTGCTTCCCGCTGACTTTAGCAAAGTGGCATTGATCATATAGTTTACCTTAGCAAAATAACTCATACTTACCTGGCGTCGGGGTTAACCGTGATCAGAAAGGCGGTTCCCTCAGAGTGAGGCCTTCCCATTGCACTTCGGCTGGGCTGACCTTTGCGAATATCCCAAATGTGGATATCTCGGGCGCACAATTTTTGGTAGTCGGGACTGCGTTCGCGCTATCCCGTAATAATAACAACGAATTCTTCCAAAAGAGTATAGATATGATAAGATCTTACTCTTGTTCTTCCTCTGCTTCTATGTAAGTTTTCTATAAGCATATAATAAGCACTTTAACAGGAAGCTCCCTGTTTCGATAATACGATAACGTGCGGTCAATGGTCATTACTCATTACTCATTCAGTTCCCATTCCGTCTGAGCATCCGATAGCTATGACCCGCGTATGTCATACGTTTCACGGATTAGCGCTCCACCTGTTTTGGCCCATGCAGCCCAGACAGAAGGAATTCACCCACGTCTAAACCGCCGAAATTCCATATTTTCCAGTACTTTAAAATGAGGAAATTGCTTGCTAGTTCAGAAGTCAACTGTTTCAAATTTTATTTTTTATTTCAGCCAGACGTTCTAGCTTTATTATGATGGACAAATCCTTACGTCGTAAGGCCAAAAATATAAAGTGCATAATTATAATTATTTTTTAGGAATGTCATTAAGAAATTTAGAAGACACTAGCGGTATTTTAAATCCAACAGTTGGAAACTGGCTTAAAACTTTTGGAGCATGCGCAGAAGGATTTACACGTCAGAAGACTTCTTATTGGACAAACGATTTGAACGTCAAATCTGACGTCCAAAACCTTCTGCGCATGCTTCAGGAGTTTCAAACGTTAGAACAAATCTTATAATTTTTAGAGGAGTACAGCGAACTCGAAAGCAGGCTACCAAGTAATATAATCCAAAAATAAAATATTTTATAAATTCTTTTTCCTCAGAAACTCCAATACCTCCTTCAATATTGAACGGTAATTCAATTTAAATGAGAATTTTAAAATTTCTTTGTTTATAGTCAATTCTATTTTGCAAGAAATGCTCACTCAGGCTTTGATAACTTCGGAAAGAAGCCACAGGACTTCATCTCCCATAATCGAAAAAGGTAAATTTTTCAATCCAGAACCTTCAACCTCGATTGATTTAGGTAAGAAAGCAGTTTTTGATTGAAAATTTTGAGTATCTACGTACTTAAAAATTTGTAATAAATTAAGGGAAATAAGCCTAAAACTCGGGGGAAAAGTAAAGTTCAGAGAGAGGGCCGACGAAAATCAAAATTTGCAATAATTCCCACGCCTCCAAATGATTCGGATTTTTTAAAAAATTATTAGGTGTACAAAATGAAACTCGGCTAAAATCTACAAAATTCAAATTTACCCTGTGGCTGAGTTTCATTTTGTACACCTAATAAATAAAAATTGTAGGAAATTTAATTTTCTATAAATTTGTACTTAATTATTTTTTTCTAGGATGCACCATTTTCGGAAAATATTTTTTTAAATAAATTTATCTTGAAAACAGTGCGTCTTAGAGAAAAAATGAATAGAATAAAAATTAAGAGAATTAAATTTTCAACAGATTTTATTAAGTGCATTTTTTCAATATCTGTAACGGTTTACGATTTACAAGCCTTTAAAAATTAACCTTCTTAATAGTTATACTTCAATAACCTTCTTTCACGGAGAAGGTCAACTTTTGATGGACTTTAACGCCTAAAATGTTTAAAATTTTGAAAAAATGAACTACTAGGTGTACAAAATGAAACTCGGCTAAAATGTACAAAATTCTAATTTACCCTGTGGCTGTTTCATTTTGTACACCTAATCTTGGGCGTGAATTGCCGCAAATTTCAATTTTTAATACCCATAATTTGGAATTAAGATTAAAGGGAAAAAAATCAAAATACAATAGCTCGGGGATGGAAATCTGGACTTCCGTGGACAATTTTTTTTTCTCTCTCTTTTAATGTTGCTTTATAATTTTTATTATGAATTTTATGTTTTTTTAAGTAAAATTTTTCCATCTTTTAGTTGAACCAATAGTCGATGAAATTGTTACCCCTCGAACTGGAGGAAAGCGAAAAGTATGTTATTTTTGTGTTCGCTCTTAACTTTCTTAAAGAAAAATTATCGTAACACCCTCCAGGGACGGTTTTTGGGAGAGGACCCTATAGAGGAAAATTGGTTGTTGTTGTCTGTGGTACCGGCCGTCCGTCGCCAGTTTTTTTTTTCTTTGAAAAACTTCAATTTTCGTCTCATTTTCCAACTACTTTAGATCGAATTAGGTATAAAACACCACCGGCCGAAATGTGGTTCCAAACGTGGTATTCCAGGTTTTTATTTTCAGATTTCAGTGGAATGAGTCAAAGATTTTGACCACTCATTTACTTAGGATAATTATCTTAATTTTTGGTTTTAGGTTACTATCAAAGATACGAAAGTAAAGAAGGACGAAGAAACCGACAGCGAAGGATCGAGCGATAAAAAGGCGTAGAATAACTAATTCGTAAAAGATAATAAAAGTAACATTCTTTTAAATAATAGAACTTGCGTGAGAGCACCCATACAAGTTTTATAGACACAAAATTTAATCCTAAAATTCCTTTATAGGGTTTAGAGCTTCAAAAAGAATTCGGCATCAAAAGGGGTGGGTCAAGAAAGTGCTACGTTCTCTACTTTAAAATTAGATTTGTGCCGTGCAGAATTCGTTTTGAGTTAGCAACACCTGCTAAATCATTGGCGAAAGTTTTGCTTGAAGAAAGAGGAATTCTTGGAATAACACGTCAACGATAGGAACTCATCAAAAATGCTGTAATTCCTCACTCAAAGGTGGGCGACCGGGTGGAAAATTCACCCCTTCCCATATTTTACTCTCCACCGCTGACCACAGCGCCCTCTATGAGTGAAGCCATCAACTATTCTAGCGTTGTCATCATATAGAATTTTACTCTCCATGATTTATTATTCAATTGCCTTTGAAACTAGAAAATTAATTTTTCAAATTGATTTCCAAATGGTAGCAGAAACTGAATTTTCATATACAGCTGCAGTATTGGCAGATTAATTGCTGTGCTTAAGGGGATATGAGGGTTTTAAGTTGGTTGCTTTGTACATTTTTCGTTGTGAGCAACGGTTTTCGGTTTTTCCCTTCTATCTTGGAAACCGTCGCTCAAAACGAAAAAATGTCCTAAGTAAAAGTCGTAGCTACAAAAATTTACTACATAAAATATCTTATTGGTTTTTTCCGTCAGAGCAATATTTTAGGAGATATGAAGGTTTTAAGTTTTCAGACAGGCTCTGTAGGATTATTAGTAACCTCATAACTCCTTAAATATTGCTCTTACGCAAATAATACATAAAGAAACTTTTGTAGGAAATCTTTGTACCTACAACTTTTACTTAGGACATTTTTTCGTTTTGAGCAACGGTTTCCGAGATAGAAGGGAAAAACCGAAAACCGTTGTAAACAACGAAAAATTTGCAAAGCAATCAACTTAAATTCTTCCATATCTCCTAAAGTATTGCTCTAACGGAAAAAACTAATAAGATATTTTATGTAGTAAATTTCAGTACCTACAACTTTTACTTAGGACATTTTTTCGTTTTTTGCGACGGTTTCCGAGATAGAAGGGAAAAACCGAAAACCGTTGTTAACAACGAAAAATTTGCAAAGCAACTCACTTAAAAACCATCATACCTCCTTAACGCTGACTTTCCATGGAGCTAGGAAAACTCCTGACGAATCTTATAAATGAGTTTCTAGGCCGAAAAAACCGAAGGGAAAACTCCCCAAAATCATGGGAAAAGGGTTTTTCTCATTAGAAGGGGGGTAAAGCCCTGTTTAAAAGGAGCGAGGGAAACGCCCAAAAGTAAGGAAAATAGATGATTTTAGCGCTCTTTGCTCATGATCTAGACCACTAAAAAGATGTTAAATGTCCATTTTCTTTAATCTCTTTTCAATCTTCAGAGCAAGCAATCAACCAAAACGTCTCACATCGGCATAGTTCAATGCTGACCTTGAAAATTGTTTGCCCCACCATAATTCTTCTCTCCACCACTGATCGCTGCTCCATCTGTGCTTGAAGTAGTCAACTATACATATTGCGTAGTCTGTAATATAGAATTTTATTCTCTATTATTTCTTATTCTATTTGATTACCTTTGAATCTAGAAAATTAATTTTTCAAATTGATTTGCAAGTAGTAAAAGAATTTAGAAGAAACTGAATTTTCAAATGCAGCTGCAGTATTGGCAGATTTGTTGCTGTGCTTCCCGCTGACTTTAGCAAAATAGCATTGATGATATAGTTTACCGTAGCAAAGTAACTCATACTTACCTGGCGTCGGGGTTAACCGTGATCAGAAAGGCAGTTCCCTCAGAGTGAGGCCTTCCCATTGCACTTCGGCTGGGCTGACCTTTGCGAATATCCCAAATGTGGATATCTCGGGCGCACAATTTTTGGTAGTCGGGACTGCGTTCGCGCTATCCCGTATAAATAATATGAATTAGAACAGCACTACTGATGCCTTAAATGATTATGTCTCAGTGATGTTGGAGCATCGATGTATATACTAAACCTGGATAGCTCGTCGGGCCCATTCTCTGGTTCAAAAGTGTAACCGGCAAACCGCGCATGCGAAGTAAGGAAATTACATCGCTGGCCTTGTATGCGCAACTGGTGTCCAATTATCAAACTACTAAAATGACGTTTAAGTGACTAACATAACGCGGGAGTGGGATAGTTGCCTAGCAACTAGTTCATAATGCCAACGCTTGAGTAAATATCTTCGCTGTACGCGGGGCGATGTAGTCAGAGGCCCCTCCCACTCGCATCAATTTCTGAACTCGACGAGCTATCCAGGTTTAGTATACGAGGTGTGGCTATTAAATAACCGGACTGAAGTCATAACAATATTTATTCGTCTCCAATTACATTCGAAGTTTTATCTCCTTCAATATACTCCCCTTGGACCTCCCTACACCGCTCCATACGTTGTTTCCATTGTTGGAAGCAGTGCTGGAAGTCCTCTTCTGTTAGCTGGTTCAGTACCTCCGTCGCTTTTGCCTTAACCGCTTCCACACTCCAAATCTTGTTCCTTTTAGCGCCGATTTCACCTTAAGAAATAGAAAAAAGTCACAGGGGGCAAGGTCGGGAGAGTACGGTGGATGATCCAACACTGGGATGCCGAATTTCAAAAAAAAAAAAAAAAACAAAAATTTTAAGCTTCAGGTTAACTCGTTGTTCCATCTGACTACTTGGAATTTTTCCGACGCGTCACTAATGCAAACACTACTTCAATCGACTCCTACAGTCGAACTGAGCGACCTGACGACTTGTCCACCGAGATGAGAGTTGGGGAAGGACCCTCAGACTAAATCATGTTTAAACTTGTCGCGTCGCGCTCGCAGTTTGCTGACAGCAGCATCAGTCCGGTTATTTAATAGCCACACCTCGTATACATCGATGTGTTGGAGCTAGGAAATGACCTTAGATATAATGCCATCAAGCACTAACGCTATCTATAACTTCCTCAGTAATGTCGATCGTTGAAAGTAAAGGAAAAACAACAGAACTATGAAAAATATCGGCATAGTTCAATGCTGACCTTGAAAATTCTTTGCTCCACCATTATTCTTCTCCCCACTACCGATCGCTGCTCCATCTGTGCTTGAAGTAGTCAACTATACATATTGCGTCGTCTGTAATATAGAATTTTATTCTATATTATTTCTTATACTATTTGATTACCTTTGAATCTAGAAAATTAATTTTTCAAATTGATTGCAAATAGTTCAAGAATTTAGAAGAAACTGAATTTTCAAATGCAGCTGCAGTATTGGCAGATTTGTTGCTGTGCTTCCCGCTGACTTTAGCAAAATAGCATTGATGATATAGTTTACCGTAGCAAAATAACTCATACTTACCTGGCGTCGGGGTTAACCGTGATCAGAAAGGCGGTTCCCTCAGAGTGAGGCCTTCCCATTGCACTTCGGCTGGGCTGACCTTTGCGAATATCCCAAATGTGGATATCTCGGGCGCACAATTTTTGGTAGTCGGGACTGCGTTCGCGCTATCCCGTATAAACATGTATGAATTAGAGTAGCACTACTGATGCTTTAAATGATAATGTCTCAGCGATAAGAACACGATATCGGAAGCAAAGTATCGATACCCGGTATCGTAAAAATATCGCTACAGTTTAATCGATGCCAGTATCTATCGGGCCTAAAGTATCGATATTTGGAGGGCTCAGAATACAAGTGAACCAAGTCCACTTTTGGTCATTTTTGAGTTAGCAACGCTATAACATGCTCCAACTATGTAAAATTTCAGTGTAATAAATTAATAATGAACCAAGTCCTAGTTCTAATAATATTCACTTGGCAGCAGGAAGTTCTACTGTTATGTAATGTAATTTCAATATGAAGCTTTAACTTTAAACCTCTGTATCTCAAAAGTAGCTAAAGTGGACTTGGTTCACTTGTATTCTGAACCCTCCATTTTTAAGTATCGGTATTGTCAACTTTGGACCTAAAGTATCGATACTTTTAAGTATCTGTATCGTCAACATTGGACCTAAAGTATCGATATTTTTAAGTATCGGTATCGTCAACTTTGGACCTAAAGTATCGATACTTTTAAGTATCGGTATCGTCAACTTTGGCCCTAAAGTATCGATACTTTTAAGTGTCGGTATCGTCAACTTTGGACTTAAAGTATCGATATTTTTAAGTATTAGTATCGTCAACATTGGACCTCAAGTATCAATACTTTTAAGTATTGGTATAGTCAACTTTGGACCTCAAGTATCGATATTTTTAAGTATCGGTATGGTCAACTTTGGACCTCAAGTATCGATACTTTTTAGTATCGGTATCGTCAACTTTAGACCTCAAGTATCGATACTTTTAAGTAAAAGCCTTCCTGATGGCAGTGTTGCAAGACGCCCGATCATTTAAAAATGTTTTTAAAAAAAAAGTAAAAAACGGTACCGATACTTTTTACCGATACTGCACAAAAAGTATCGATACTCCGATACTATCGGTCAAAAATGCTATTTTGCTAAAGTCAGCGGGAAGCACAGCAACAAATCTGCCAATACTGCAGCTGCATTTGAAAATTCAGTTTCTTCTAAACTCTTTTACTATTTGCAAATCAATTTGAAAAATTAATTTTCTAGATTTAAAGGTAATCAAATAGTATAAGAAATAATAGAGAATAAAATTCTATATGTAGACGACGCAATATGTATAGTTGACAGGTCAAAATCGGTGGTATCGGAAACAATAGTATCGATCGACCTCGATACTATCGATGTATCGTTCGTGTCCCTACTCAGCGATGTTGGAGCTAGGATATGACCTTAGATATAATGCCATCAAGCACTAACGCTATCTATAACTTCCTCAGTAATGTCGATCGTTGAAAGTAAAGGAAAAACAACAGAACTATGAAAAATATCGGCATAGTTCAATGCTGACCTTGAAAATTCTTTGCTCCACCATTATTCTTCTCCCCACTACCGATCGCTGCTCCATCTGTGCTTGAAGTAGTCAACTATACATATTGCGTCGTCTGTAATATAGAATTTTATTCTATATTATTTCTTATACTATTTGATTACCTTTGAATCTAGAAAATTAATTTTTCAAATTGATTGCAAATAGTAAAAGAATTTAGAAGAAACTGAATTTTCAAATGCAGCTGCAGTATTGGCAGATTTGTTGCTGTGCTTCCCGCTGACTTTAGCAAAATAGCATTGATGATATAGTTTACCGTAGCAAAATAACTCATACTTACCTGGCGTCGGGGTTAACCGTGATCAGAAAGGCGGTTCCCTCAGAGTGAGGCCTTCCCATTGCACTTCGGCTGGGCTGACCTTTGCGAATATCCCAAATGTGGATATCTCGGGCGCACAATTTTTGGTAGTCGGGACTGCGTACGCGCTATCCCGTATAAATATATATGAATTGGAACCTCACTAATGATGCTTTGGATGCTATTGTCTCAACGATGTTGGAGCTAGGAAATGACCAGAAGTGCGCAACTAGATATAATGTCATCAAGCACTAACGCTATAACTTCCTCAGTAATGTCGATCTTTGATAGCAAAGGGAAAAAACAACAGAACTATGAAAAAATAATTTAATTTTTTTTTTTTCGAATTTTATACAGTCTTACAATCCTGATTTTGACGTTCTTCATCATCTTCAAAAAACGGACGAAATGATTGTTTAGTATGATAGGTAGCAAAAAATTTGTAATGAAATATTTACCTTCTGAAAAATTGAACTTTTGTGTTTCTCCGGAGCCCATAGTTATAAAAATAAGGTTTCCAATGAAATATATGAACGCTGAGACGTAGAAGACGATTCTCCACAATTCGGGTTTAGTCTGTTAGGTTGAATGAAGGCAGAAAAATGAGGATTGAGTTGTCAAGGTTTAGAAAATAATAGGTTTGATTCAACCGCAGTTTGAAACGGAGCATGCGCAGACGTCAATGGTTTTTTTCCGTCAAATCTGAAGACATCTGACGTGCAAATCTGCGCATGCTCCATAAGTTTAGAACTGCGGTTGGAACAAAGCTAATACTTACAACATCATAAACGACATATCCGACGAATAAAGGTCCAAAAGTGCCCGAAACATTCGCGACGCCGTTCGTAAATCCCATTATCAAACCGGCGAAGTTTGGAGCGATGTCTAAAACATTGATGTTGAACCCCATAAAAGTAAATCCGACGAGTGTAAAGCCTAGAGTGTACGTAACAATCGCCATTGTCGCATTGTTCGAGTAACCGAGGGCGACCAAACACACAGCAGCTCCCCAGTGACCTGTAACAGTTTGTTTTAAATAAAGGCGTCCCTTTTTCCCTTTACACCAAGCCGAACCTATTGTGTTGAACAATTTTCGTGATTGATTGATTGTCGTTACTTTTTTCTGTATCAACGTGTCCGCTAAATAAGAGACTGGAAACGTCACTATCCACAAGCAAGCAAACGGTAAAGCTGATATCAATCCATTCTAAAAATTACAAAGCATCTATCCAGGCTGCAAGATGTTCTAACAGTGCTTCATTCAAAAAAGATGGTTTTTCTACTTACATTAGTCGTTCCGTATTCTAAAACCGAATCAAAATAAGTCGGCATTTGCGTGACAAAAATCCAATAACCCCAACTATGCGTTGTCGTCACAATAGCCACGGCATAGCAGGCTTTATTGCTGAATATTTTGGACCAAGGTATAGGACGGACCTGCCAAACAAATTTTTAACTCAGAATATTGTAACCTTTCCGCTGCCCGTTATCACAGAAATCGTGTAGGATCAGCGCTCCAAGCGGCATATGGCATAAATACAAGTGGCATTGTAACCTTACCGCCGCCCGTTAACCCAGAAATCGTGTAGGGTCAGCGCTCCAAGCGGTATATGACATAACAAATTGTAACCTTTCCGCTGCCCGTTATCCAGAAATCGTGTAGGGTCAGCGCCCCAGGCGGCATATGACAAAAATAAAAGGGCCATTATAACCTTACCGCCGCCCGTTATACCAGAAATCGTGTAGGGTCAGCGCTCCAAGCGGCATATGACATAAATAAAAGGGCCATTGTAACCTTACCGCCGCCCGTTATCCCAGAAATCGTGTAGGATCAGCGCCCCAAGCGGCATATGACATAACAAATTGTAACCTTTCTGCTGCCCGTTATCCAGAAATCGTGTAGGATCAGCGCCCCAAGCGGCATATGACAAAAATAAAAGGGCCATTATAACCTTACCGCCGCCCGTTATACCAGAAATCGTGTAAGGTCAGCGCTCCAAGCGGCATATGACATAAATAAAAGGGCCATTGTAACCTTACCGCCGCCCGTTATCCCAGAAATCGCGTAGGATCAGCGCCCCAAGCGGCATATGACATAACAAATTGTAACCTTTCCGCTGCCCGTTATCCAGAAATCGTGTATCAGCGCCCCAAGCGGCATATGACCTAAATAAAAGGGTCATTTTAACCTTACCGCCGCCCGTTATCCCCATCGATGTATATACTAAACCTGGATAGCTCGTCGAGTTCAGAAATTGATGCGAGTGGGAGGGGCCTCTGACAACATCGCCGCGCGTACAGCGAAGATATTTACTCAAGCGTTGGCATTATGAACTAGTTGCTAGGCAACTATCCCACTCCCGAGTTTAGTTAGTCACTTAAACGTCATTTTAGTAGTTTGATAATTGGACACCAGTTGCGCATATAAGGCCAGCGATGTAATTTCCTTACTTCGCATGCGCGGTTTGCCGGTTACACTTTTGAACCAGAGAATGGGCCCAACGAGCTATCCAGGTTTAGTATATACATCGATGGTTATCCCAGAAATCGTGTAGTATCAGCGCCCCAAGCGGCCTATGACCTAAATAAAAGGGTCATTGTAACCTTACCGCCGCCCGTTATCCCAGAAATCGTGTAGGATCAGCGCTCCAAGCGGCATATCACATAAGTAAAAGGGCCATTGTAACCTTACCGCCGCCCGTTATCCCAGAAATCGTGTAGGATCAGCGCCCCAAGCGGCATATGACATAACAAATTTTCCTCTTTAGATATTAGCTTCGTTCCAACCGCAGTTGAGAACTGGTTGGAACAAAGCTATTACCTTGGAAGAAGTTTGAACGAGATTCATTTCAATGTAGGTCTTTTCTTCTTCAGATATGTAGGAACAAGTTGACGGACTTTCGGCACCCCAGATGTACCATACGATGCACCAAAGGCTTGAAATAAGTCCTGAAAGATAAAAAATACTGGGCCAACCTCCTGAACTGTCACCCAACACTCCGGACGTTATGAAAGCGACGATAGTTCCAAAATGCATCCCTGAAAGAATAGGTTAAAGATTATTCTGAAAGTAGCATGCGCAATACCTCCAAGGACAATAGCTCCGCATCTTGCTCTTTCAGTAGGAGGTACCCATCTAGACATCTGCGCAGTCGTAACAGGCATCATAAAACCCTAAAAAACTATAATAAAAATAATTTTATTTGGATGAAATAAAACACCTGCATGATTCCTAGAGAAACTCTGAGAACGACGAAAGCATATAAGCCTCCGAATCTGACCACGTAGGGCGTCGCGATCGTCGCGACTGCGCTGTACGTCCCGCTGCATAGAAGTAAAATTTTGTTGTTGAGTTTCGTGACGAGAACTGCTGCACACAAATTGCTGAAGAAGTAACCCCAGAAAAAAGCACTGAATAACGTCCCTCGTTCACGGGGAGACCAATCGTAGGTCTATTTCAGTTGTCAATTGATTAATTTTATTCATTTCTCAAAAAAAAAAAAAAAAAAAAAAAAAAAAAAAAAAAAAAAAAAAAAAAAAAAAAAAAAAAAAAAAAAAAAAAAAAAAAAAAAAAAAAAAAAAAAAAAAAAAAAAAAAAAAAAAAAAATCTGTTAAATATTAAGAGTCAAACTTTGACTTTTTGTGAAACTTTTTATACATTTTTATGCATGCGCAGCTTTTTTGTAATGCCGCCCCGGCTGTACAATTAAAATTAAAATAATAATATTCATTTCTCACCTCAGTCCCGTTCCCTTTTTTATCTGTCATCACCACCATCGCCACGCTTAAGTTTATCCGCATCAAATAGTTTGTGGCGAGGCAGAAGAACAAAATGATCGACTGCACATGTCGGACGCCAAACCATGATTTCAAAGCTACAACTTAACACAAAAATATTAGGTGTACAAAATGAAACTCAGCCACAGGGTAAATCATTTTTTCAAAATTTTGAACATTTTAGGCGTTAAAGTCCATCAAAAGTTGACCTTCTCCGTGTAAGAAGGTTATTGAAGTATAACCATTAAGAAGGTTAATTTTTAAAGACTTGTAAATCGTAAACCGTTACAGATATTGAAAAAATGCACTAAATAAAATCTGTTGGAAATTTAATTCTCTTTAATTTTTATTCAATTCATTTTTTCTCTAGGACGCACTGTTTTCAAGATAAAATTATTTAAAAAAAAATTATTTTCTGAAAATGGTGCATCCTAGAAAAAAATAATTAAGTACAAATTTAAATTTCCTACAATTTTTATTTATTAGGTGTACAAAATGAAACTCAGCCACTGGGTAAATTTGAATTTTGTAGATTTTAGCCGAGTTTCATTTTGTACTCCTAGTAGTTCATTTTTTCAAAATTTTGAACATTTTAGGCGTTAAAGTCCATCAAAAGTTGACCTTCTCCGTGTAAGAAGGTTATTGAAGTATAACCATTAAGAAGGTTAAATTTTTAAAGGCTTGTAAATCGTAAACCGTTACAGATATTGAAAAAATGCACTAAATAAAATCTGTTGGAAATTGAATTCTCTTTAATTTTTATTCTATTCATTTTTTCTCTAGGACGCACTGTTTTCAAGATAAAATTATTTAAAAAAAATTATTTTCTGAAAATGGTGCATCCTAGAAAAAAATAATTAAGTACAAATTTAAATTTCCTACAATTTTTATTTATTAGGTGTACAAAATGAAACTCAGCCACTGGGTAAATTTGAATTTTGTAGATTTTAGCCGAGTTTCATTTTGTACTCCTAGTAGTTCATTTTTTCAAAATTTTGAACATTTTAGGCGTTAAAGTCCATCAAAAGTTGACCTTCTCCGTGTAAGAAGGTTATTGAAGTATAACCATTAAGAAGGTTAAATTTTTAAAGGCTTGTAAATCGTAAACCGTTACAGATATTGAAAAAATGCACTAAATAAAATCTGTTGGAAATTGAATTCTCTTTAATTTTTATTCTATTCATTTTTTCTCTAGGACGCACTGTTTTCAAGATAAAATTATTTAAAAAAAAATTATTTTCTGAAAATGGTGCATCCTAGAAAAAATAATTAAGTACAAATTTAAATTTCCTACAATTTTTATTTATTAGGTGTACAAAATGAAACTCAGCCACTGGGTAAATTTGAATTTTGTAGATTTTAGCCGAGTTTCATTTTGTACTCCTAGTAGTTCATTTTTTCAAAATTTTGAACATTTTAGGCGTTAAAGTCCATCAAAAGTTGACCTTCTCCGTGTAAGAAGGTTATTGAAGTATAACCATTAAGAAGGTTAAATTTTTAAAGGCTTGTAAATCGTAAACCGTTACAGATATTGAAAAATGCACTAAATAAAATCTGTTGGAAATTGAATTCTCTTTAATTTTTATTCTATTCATTTTTTCTCTAGGACGCACTGTTTTCAAGATATTTAAAAAAAATAATTTTCCGAAAATGGTGCATCCTAAAAAAAAATAATTAAGTGCAAAATAGAGAATTAAATTTTCTACAAGTTTTATTTATAGTTTGCACTGCTAGCAAAAGAGAGTTAGTTAGTTTGAATGTTAGCGACCTTTGTACTGCATTTAAATGCCTAATTTAACGTTCCTTCTGGTTATAAATACAACGATTTTAAAACCAAAACTGTTATCAATTTGTCACTCTGACCTATTATCACTCAGGCGTCCATGAACTTTTTGGTAAAAAATCTTTTAGTTACCTTGTGCGTCCCCTCGTAGCGAACGAAGCTCACATTCAGTTTTTTTCGGATCACTCATTTTTTTAAATAGGTAAAAAAGTCAAAAATGAGACCTTGTATTTTTAAAAATCAATCGTTCCCCACTCGAGTGATATTTTCCCCCTTATCTCCCACCAGCTAACGGTCAACATTCAGGTTTTTTTCCTTTCTATTTTGAATATTACAATCTCAATAATTAATGTTTCTGCAAAAAATTGAGAGGCCGGAAAACTGGTAATCGCCCTAAAAACTAAGTTTTTTAACTTCCTTTTTAAATTTATTGTGATACCATCCACGTCGGGTTTTTGGGGAGGGGTCTTCCAGACCCCGGAGGGTCATATCGAATATTGATCTTTACCGATCTCAACTTTGTCTGTGGTGCCGGCCGGCCGTAGCATTTTTCTCTGAAACACTTTACGGCCACAGTTTTCAACCGATTTTCACCAAATTTTCACAAAAATTTCTTTAGTCGGTGAACAAGAAACGAACGAAAGGGATTTTTCAATTTCGAAAAAATGGCGGAGATATGTCTGTTTGAAATTTAAAAAAGTTCGTTGCGGCCGAACCATTGCTTCGATTTTCACCAAAGTTTCGCCAATTACTGGTTATATTTTTTAAGAATTATTGGGGTAAAAAAATTGCCACTTCTTAAAATTTTTTTTCTTTAGTAGGGAGAAATTTCGTACTTCTACCCATTACGAGAGGCACATCCCTAGGCCAAAGAGACCATTATTTCTACCTTGACACTTAATAAATTTTCGAAAAAAAGAACCTATAAAATTAAAAAAAAAAAAAAAAAAAAAAGAAAAAGGAAAACCCGGAAAATTTTTCGAAATGAAAAATATTTTTTTTTTTACTATAAAAACTTAGAAAATTTTTCCAAAAAAAAACTAAGAAAATTTTCGAAAAAAAAGGAAAACGCGGAAAATTTTTCGAAAAAAGAACTTGGAAAATTCTCCTTTACACTTCCCCTCCCATATACTTCCCACTCCGTTATACTTCCCCTTACGTTTTACGTCCCCTCCGTTATACTTCCCCCTCCTATATACGAGTAGATACTTCTCTTTAAGGAAGTTTTCCTTGGAAGCTCTTCAAACCAGTACTTTTAGTAGGGAGAAATTTCGTACTTCTACCCTTTACGAGAGGCACATCCCTAGGCCAAAGAGCCCATTATTTCTACCTTGACACTTAATAAAATTTTCGAAAAAAAAGAACTTATAAAATTAAAAAAAAAGAAAAGAAAAAGGAAAACCCGGAAAATTTTTCGAAAAGAAAAATATTTTTTTTTTACTATAAAAACTTAGACAATTTTTCCAAAAAAAAAACTAAGAAAATTTTCGAAAAAAAAAGGAAAACCTGAAAATTTTTCGAAAAAAGAACTTGGAAAATTCTCCTTTATACTTCCCCTCCCATATACTTCCCACTCCATTATACTTCCCCTTACGTTTTACGTCCCCTCCGTTATACGTCCCCTCCGTTATACGTCCCCTCCGTTATACTTCCCCCTCCTATATAGATACTTCTCTTTAAGTAAGTTTTCCTTGGAAGCTCTTCAAACCAGTACTTTTAGTAGGGAGAAATTTCGTACTTCCACCCATTACAAGAGGCACATCCCTAGGCCAAAGAGCCCATTATTTCTACCTTGACACTTATAAAAATTTTTCAAAAAAAAAAAACTCGGACAATTTTTGGGAAAAAACAAAACTCGGACAATTTTTCAAAAAAAAAAAAACTTAGAAAATTTTTCGAAAAAACAAACTTGGAAACTTCTCCTTTATACTTTCCCTCCCTTATACATCCCCTTCCGTTATACTTTCGTTCCCTTATATGTACTTCTCCCTCCGTTATACTTCACCCTCTGTTATACTACCCCTCACTTAAACTTCCCCCTCCCATATACTTCCCCTCACTTATACTTCCCCCTCCCATATACTTCCCACTCCGTTAACTTCCCCTCACTTATACATACCCCTCCCATAACTTCCCCTCCCATATACTTCCCACTCCGTTATACTTCCCCCTCCTATGTAGATACTTCTCTTTAAGGAAGTTTTCTTTGGAAGCTCTTCAAACCAGTACTTTAGTTAAAGGAGCATGGAAATCCTCTAAAATTTTGGTTTCTCCGTTAAAAAGCTGTGGGGAAACTCACAAAATGCGGAAAAAATAGTTTGAAAGTAAAACCCATAGAAATCCCTTAAAAAATTGGTCGAAAAAATGCAGAATTTAATTTTTTTGGGGTAAATTGTGAGGAAAAGGAACGCAATCCCTTTGACTCGTATAAAAAAGACCGACAACCAATGAGCACCTTTCTTTTCTTACCTTCTTTCATTATAAATAAGAAGATACTCAATTCTTTTTTACACGGAAAATTTTGAATAACGGAATTGTTTGTTTTTTTTTCTTTCCTATTAACATTTTAATGCGTTTTCTTACCTTTTTCGAGTAAAAACATGATAACGACTCAAATTGTCCTCATGTCTTGTGAATTTATTAAAAACTATCTTTATTGCAAGATATGTAAGATAGGAATAATCCTACTTTATCTGTAAATAAACGGGAAGATATTTAAACCTTGGTTAAAATCAAGCCGAAATATTGTGACCAAAACGAAAGAATGGCACCAGTTCTAACCTAACCAAAAAAAATTTCTCCGTGTAAGAAGGTTATTGAAGTATAACCATTAAGAAGGTTAATTTTTAAAGGCTTGTAAATCGTAAACCGTTACAGATATTGAAAAAATGCACAAAATAAAATCTGTTGGAAATTTAATTCCCTTTAATTTTTATTCTTTTTATTTTTTCTCTAGGACGCACTGTTTTCAAGATAAATTTATTTAAAAAAAAATTATTTTCCGAATATGATGCATCCTAGAAAAAAATAATTAAGTGCAAATTTATAGAGAATTAAATTTCCTACAAGTTTTATTTATTATAGTACTACTTTATCAGTAAATAAACGGGAAGATATTTAAACCTTGGTTAAAATCAAGCCGAAATATTGTGACCAAAACGAAAGAATGGCGCCAGTTCTAACCAAACCAAAAAAAATTTTTCTTCTGAATCAAAAAACGTAGGAAATCGCTTCTAATCTTTAAAAAAATTGACAAAAACTTGAGGAAAACTCCTGGAAATCTGGAAAAATTAGGGCCGTTACGGAAAAAACTGGCGACAGCCCTAATCATTTTTACTCTACGGGGTCAGAAAGACCCACGAAACGAATGAGGGTAATACAATAACTTTTATTTTAAAAAACACTTTCGCCATAGACGTCTAGAAAGATTATTCAATGTAAAGAATTTTTTTTTTTTCTCTCTCATCTGATATATAATGTTGACGGCATCTCGGCACCCTATCCATAGCAAACGACACACCATAAGAAATGATATAAAGCCCGGAAGATAAAAATACTGGGGCAAACCTCCCCCGTTATAAATGAGAAGATCAGAATTTTTAGAATTAAAAGAAAATAATGGACAAAGAAAGCTTATTTTTCCTTTTTAGAACTTTTTAACGGATATAATTAAACTTAAGGTTTATGTTTGAAAAGTTTTTTAACCGTTGAGCCTTCTTTATCAATATTATCCCGAATAAACCAAAGAAAATTATCCTTTGATTAGAAAACTTTCTTCTTTCAAAAAGCATAAAATATAAGTTACCTAGAAGATTTAAGAATGAGCTCGCTTTTTCCCAAAAATGAACTATTAGGTGTACAAAATGAAACTCGGCTAAAATCTACAAAATTCAAATTTACCCTGTGGCTGAGTTTCATTTTGTACACCTAACAAAAATTGTAGGAAATTTAATTCTCTACAAATTTGTACTTAATTTTTTTTTCTAGGATGCACCATTTTCGGAAAATAATTTTTTTTAAAAATAAATTTATCTTGAAAACAGTGCGTCCTAGAGAAAAAATGAATAGAATAAAAATTAAAGAGAATTAAATTTCCAACAGATTTTATTTAGTGCATTTTTTCAATATCTGTAACGGTTTACGATTTACAAGCCTTTAAAAATTAACCTTTTTATTGGTTATACTTCAATAACCTTCTTACACGGAGAAGGTCAACTTTTAATGGACTTTAACGCCTAAAATGTTTAAAATTTTGAAAAATGAACTACTAGGTGTAAAAAATGAAACTCGGCTAAAATTTACAAAATTCAAATTTACCCTGTGGCTAAGTTTCATTTTGTACACCTAATAAACAAAAATTGTAGGAAATTTAATTCTCTATAAATTTGTACTTAATTATTTTTTTCTAGGATGCACCCTTTTCGGAAAATTATATTTTTTTAAAAATAAATTTATCTTGAAAACAGTGCATCCTAGAGAAAAAAGAATAGAATAAAAATTAAAGAGAATTAAAATTTCCAACAGATTTTATTTAGTGCATTTTTTCAATATCTGTAACGGTTTACGATTTACAAGCCTTTAAAAATTAACCTTCTTAATGGTTATACTTCAATAACCTTCTTACACGGAGAAGGTCAACTTTTAATGGACTTTAACGCCTAAAATGTTTAAAATTTTGAAAAATGAACTACTAGGTGTACAAAATGAAACTCGGCTAAAATCTACAAAATTCAAATTTACCCTGTGGCTGAGTTTCATTTTGTACACCAAAAAATTTCTGGGAGGTAGATGCAAGGGACGAAAAACGAGTCCGTCAAGATAAAAATACGAAATTTGAAGGCTAAAAAAGTGTTTGTATGCTAAAGAGAACGATTCATCTCGTAATTGAAAACGGCTCCGTATAAAAGGAGTCTAAAATAAATTTCGTTTGTTCTAAGCCTTAAAATTGCAAACTGAGAGGATTCTACTAGTTGCTTTTACATGAAAATGTACTAGAATGGTAAATGAAACAGCCTCGGCGATTTCATTTGCATATAAGTGTTCGAGATTAACCGGAGGATCCGAGGAGTGAAACGTCTTATGCTCTTCAGGCTTAATTAAAACGTCATCTCAACAATGAAAGGAGAGAGAGAAATGAGCCTAAGCAAACAACGTATGTATTTTCATCGTTTCATACTTTTTAGTCTTAAGATCTCTTTCTCGTGAAAAAAAGAGAGAGAAAAAGTACTTGTTTGAAGGGCTTCCAACGAAAATTTCCTTAAAGAGAAGAATGTAAAAATATAGGAGGGGGTGTATAACGGAGGGGGAAGTATAAGGGAGGGGAAATATAACGGAGGGGGAAGTTTTTTGTTTTTAAAAAATTTTCTAGTATTTTTTTTTCAAAAAATTTTCTAACTTTTTTTTTCTAAAAATCGTCTGTTTTTTTTTTTCAAAAAATTTTGTTAGTTTTCTTTTTTAAATTTGCGCATTTTTTTCCGAAAAATTTTCTAAGTAATTTTTTTTTCGAAAATTTTTTTAGGTACCTATCAAGGTAGAAAAATGGGATTTTTGCCCAAAGGAGGTCCCTTTCGTAACGGGTGAACTTATGAAATTTATCCCATTTAAAATGACAACTAATGTAGAAAATTGATAATTTTTTTTACACCAAAAATGTTAAAAAAATATAACGTGTATTTGGTGAAAATTTGGTGAAAATCGAAACAAACGGTTCGGCCGCAGCGCAGTTTCTAAAATTTCAAACGTGCATATCTCCGCCATTTTTTCGAAATTCAAAAATCGACCTCGCCAGTTTCTTGTCTTCACCGTCTAAAGAAAATTTGGTGAAAATTTGGTGAAAATCAGTTGAAAATTGTGGCCATAAAGTGTTCCGGAAAAAATGCTACGGCCGGCGGGCACCACAGACAAAGTTGAGATCGGTAAAGATTCGATTTGACCCTCCGGGGTCTGGAAGACCCTTCCCCGAAAACCCGAAGTCGAGGGTATCACAATAACTTCTTGAAGGAAGTTAAAAAGTGCAAGTTTGATGACCTTTCAACGAAAAATTCCTTAAAGAAAAGGAAAAATATAGGAGGGGGAAGTATAAATGAGGAGAAGTTGAAGTTGGGGAAGTATAAAGGAGAAGGAAGCTTAATTGAAAACCAACAGAACAAATAATACATATCCTTGATGTCCAATTTTTGGGAGGTCTTCCAGAGAATTCGCAAAATGGCGGAAATCTGTCTGTCTAAAGTTTTATTTTTTTATGTGCTACGTCCTCATCAAAATATGTGTACCAACCTAATAATATAGCCTATATCCCCTAATATATAAATATTGTTCTGATTTAAGAAAGTTCCTGAGCAACTACTTTTTCCATGATGAAGGTTTCAAAAATTTTGTGTGCGACTTCCGCTAATTGTGAGGTCTTCTACTGTTAGCAAATTACAATTGTCGCGTTTCCCCGAGAAACAATGCAAACATTTGAATAAATAAACATCCGAGACAAAACATCACATAATTAGTATGGTTCATAAAGGTTGTTGAAGCAATTTATGAATTAAATACAGCGTTGGTGGATTATAATCTAAAGGTCCTAAAATACAGCAAATTAGAAGCTTTTTACCGACAAAATCAAGGCCTTTTTTTTACTATGTTTAAGGGTGTTTATTGCGAGTCCTTATCAATATCAACCTCTCCTGCAACATTTTAAAGTTTTCCTCTACTTCACAAAATTCCCGCACCGATCGCACATTCGCACTACTGCAAGTAGAGGATTCCTTCAAATTATTAGTGAGTGGGTGAAGGGGAATGTAATAAACATAATATTAGGTGTACAAAATGAAACTCAGCCACAGGGTAAATTTGAGGCGCTCCGGGTACGAAGGGCGAACTCGACAAAACTTAGTTTCGAGATATTCGCATTTTAAAGTTTTCTGTTAAGGGCGAACTCGACAGAAAATTCACTCTCTGGAATTTTCGTGGCGAAATTTTTTTTTTTTTTTTTTTTTACGAGGGTTTTCAACTACTCAGGTTATATCACCCTCGCGTCAGTGGTGTTTTCCGTCGGAAAAGTTCATTTAGGTACATTGGGTTCAATTTAGGGACCGCCCGCTTTGAACCCTGGACCCCATTGATGAACGCCGTATCGCAATGTTTGGGATTAACGCCTTAACACGCGCGGCCACCACGACGCTGTTGAGATTTTAGATTTTATAGAATCATAGAGGAAAGGGTTTTTTAAAAATTTTCGAATATTTTTTACGATTATTAATTCACAAAATGTATAATATATTTTATTTCGTGGCGGTGAGCTGTTCCAAGAGGAGTGGGGCTCCCGGAAAAGGAGTGGGGGTAGTGGACTAGGATACGAGTTCGCCCTTCGTACCCGCTCGGATATCGCAGTTGGAGCTTTGCCGCAAATCGGTTTTTACGTATTTTAAAGGGGAAAAAAGGGCAAACTCAATATAAAAATTACATGGGTGTATTCTTCAAAAGGTCTAGAATCTGAAAATGAAAAAAAAAAAAAAAAAAAATTGTCCGATGTCGAGTTCGCCCTTCGTACCCGGAGCGGAGCGCCTCATTTGAATTTTGTAGATTTTAGCCGAGTTTCATTTTGTACACCTAGTAGTTCATTTTTTCAAAATTTTAAACATTTTAGGCGTTAAAGTCCATCAAAAGTTGACCTTCTCCGTGTAAGAAGGTTATTGAAGTATAACCATTAAGAAGGTTAATTTTTAAAGGCTTGTAAATCATAACCCGTTACAGATATTGAAAAAATGCACTAAATAAAATCTGTTGGAAATTTAATTCTCTTTAAGTTTTATTCTGTTCATTTTTTCTCTAGGACGCACTGTTTTCAAGATAAATTTATTTAAAAAAAAATTATTTTCCGAAAATGGTGCATCCTAGAAAAAAATTATTAAGTACAATTTTATAGAGAATTAAATTTCCTACAATTATTATTTATTAGGTGTACAAAATGAAACTCAGCCACAGGGTAAATTTGAATTTTGTAGATTTTAGCCGAGTTTCATTTTGTACACCTAATAGCTTGGATGGGGGCAGCAATTTCTTTGACTCGTGTAAAAAAGACGGGCAATATGATATCTGCGCGAGCTACAATCCTACCGGTTCTTTCGTCTCTTTTCACTTCGCTCGTTGTTCTTCGAAAAATGATAATGGTTACAGCAAATTTTTTAGAAGTTTTTACCAGACACCTTTATTCATAAAATATTTAAAATCATCTCCACACTGCTTCAGAAATTTGGGAGCAAGAAAAACGTCTTCGTTGATCATATCTTCCTTTCCGTCTGCCGCTTTTTCCATGTCGAACGCCGCGTCCATATCTGCTGTCATACCTGGATGGAATAAGGCCAAAATGATGAAGGAATAAAGATCTTTTCTCTCAGCTTCTTCCATGACGTCATTCAATGTGGGTATGTACTTATCATACCCGAATCGTCTCAAATTCGAGTCTAATGATTCCCAGTAGGTTTTAAGAAGATATTTTATGTTTGATCTTCTCACTTCAGGATGTACGCTTGTATAAAGGAAGTAGAGCACGTCCCAAATGTAGGAGCTAACATGACTCACCTGAAAATCAATCAACCTAAAAAAAAATCGTTAAAAATTAATATTTATAAATTATAAGCTTTCACAAGTTTGAAACTCCTGGAGCATGCGCAGAAGGATTTGGACGTTCAAATCATTTGTCAAATCTGAAGTCATCTTTCTGCGCATGCTCCAGAAGTGCGTTTGGAACAAAGCTAATATTAGGTGTAAAAAATGAAACTCGGTTAAAATCTACAAAATCCAAATTTACCCTGTGGCTGAGTTTCATTTTGTACACCTAATAAATAAAACTTGTAGGAAATTTAATTCTCTATAAATTTGCACGTAATTATTTTTTTCTAGGATGCACCATTTTCGGAAAATAATTTTTTTAAAAAATAAATTTATCTTGAAAACAGTTCGTCCTAGAGAAAAAATGAATAGAATAAAAATTAAAGAGAATTGAATTTCCAACAGATTTTATTTAGTGCATTTTTTCAATATCTGTAACGGTTTACGATTTACAAGCCTTTAAAAATTAACCTTCTTAATGGTTATACTTCAATAACCTTCTTACACGGAGAAGGTCAACTTTGGATGGACTTTAACGCCTAAAATGTTCAAAATTTTGAAAAAATGAACTACTAGCTGAACAAAATGAAACTTGGCTAAAATCTACAAAATTGAAATTTACCCTGTGGCTGAGTTTCATTTTGGGCACCTAATATAAGCGTTTCCAAAGGCAGTTTGAAACTCCTGGAGCATGCGCAGAAGGATTTGAACGTTCAAATCGTTTGTCAAATCTGAAGTCATCTTTCTGCGCATGCTCCAGAAGTGCGTTTGGAACAAAGCTAATATTTTTATTACTTCATTGATGTAAGGACGCCGTCTTCTGAGTATTTAAACATCATATTCGTCGTCCATGAATCTCCGTGATTTAAAACGGCCAAAGCTGACTCTCTGTCTTTTTCTTCTATAGATAAATCCTGCAGCCTTTTCACTATGACCGCCTTTAGTTTTTGCAATTTTAATCCAAATTCTTTCCTAAAAAATAAAGCACGTACATTTTTGGCTTGCTACCTTTTCCCATTTACCATTCAGCGGGCCATTTTTCGAGAACGATTTTCGATAAATTTCCCGTGCTACTTTCAAACAACAATTTCATGATGTCCCACATTTTTGCGACGTAAAAAGGCTGAATGTCGGACGCCGTGAGGAGTCCTCTGTCGATCAAAATTCTGGACATAGCATGAAAACGGCCGATCGATCTTAAAAACATTTTCGCATGGTCCAAATTCAAACAGTTCCTCCTCTCAGCAATTTCGTATCCAAGCTCCTTTAAAAAAAATGATAAGACCTAATTTTTTCGCCTTAGTTTTACCTTCAAATCGTCGAAAACTAAGACGCTATAAGGTTTATAACCGTACATTTGGCACCAAAGTTTTTCCCTGTTATCACTAAACTCATCCATGAGACATTCCATTTGAGAAAAGACGTTTTCATAGATCTGAAAACAAAAAAAGGAAAATAAAAAAAAGTACTGGATTGAAGAGCTTCCAACGAAAACTTCCTTAAAGAGAAGTATCTATGTAGGAGGGGGAAGTATAACGGAGGGGAAGTAAAACGTAGGGGGAAGCTTATGGGAGGGGAAGTATATGGGAGGGGGAAGTATAAGTGAGGGGGAAGTTTAAGTGAGGGGTAGTATAACAGAGGGTGAAGTATAACGGAGGGGAAGTATAAGGGAGGGAAAGTATAAAGGAGAATTTTCCAAGTTTGTTTTTTCGAAAAATTTTCTAAGTTTATTTTGGAAAAATTTTCCGAGTTTTGTTTTTCCCAAAAATTTTCCGAGTTTTTTCGAAAAATTTTTCGGTTTTTTTTTCGAAATATTTTTTAAGTTTTTTTTTTCAAAAATTTTGAAAAGTTTTTTTTTCGAAAAAAAATTTCTAAGTTTATTTTGTAAAAAAAAATTTTTTTTCGAAAAATTTTCCAGGTTTTCTGGGTTTTTCTTTTTTTTCTCTTCTTTTTCTTTTTTTTTTTTTTTTTTTTTTTTTTCGAAAATTTTCTAATTTTTTTTTCAAAAATTTTAAAAGTTATTTTTCGAAAAATTTTCCGAGTTTTCCTTTTTTTTTTGACAAATTTTTTAAGTTCTTTTTTTTCGAAAATCGTTTAAAGGTAGAAATAATTGGCTCTTTGGCCTAGGGATGTGCCTCTCGTAAAGGGTAGAAGTATGAAATTTCTCCCTATTAAAAAAAAAAAATAATTAAAAAGTGGCAATTTTTTTACACCAAAAATTCTTAAAAAATATAAGGAGTAATTGGCGAAAATTTGGTGAAAATAGGATTAACGGTTCGGCCGCAGCGAATTTTTTAAAATTTCAAACAGACATATCTCCGCCATTTTTTCGAAAATCAAAAATCGCCTTCATTAGTTTCTTGTTCACCGACTAAAGAAATTTTTTTGAAAATTTGGTGAAAATCGGTTTACAACTGTAAAGTATTCCGGAAAAAATGCTACGGCCGGCCGGCACCACAGACAAAGTTGAGATCGGTAAAGATCAAATTTGACCCTCCGGGGTCTGGAAGACCCCAAAAACCCGACGTGGAGGGTATCACAATAACTTCTTTAAGGAAGTTAAAAAAAATTTTAGACTCACTTTTGTTTCGTTTTTGAAAGGTTCCAGATCTTTCAACGCTTCCGCTTTTTTACCCTCGAGCATAACTTTGACAACAAGCGTTTTGTTCTTCTTTCTCCCCGAGCCAAGAATCATCTCGAGCTTGCATCTTTTGATGACGCTCACGTAGTTGTCGCCTTTTGGAACTGTACCTTCATCATTTTGAAATTTGGTTACTTTTAAAATTTCATTCTCTCTCCGATTCCGCCTAAAAATCGTCTCGATCCAATCGTTGTCCATTTTTTATCAGCGATCTTATTTGTGAACTGTCTCCCGTTAAAAAACGATGTGATGTTTGGCTTTTTTATCTCAGGCCTTGCGCTCAACCTCGAGTGCTCTCCCACCAAAATAATTAATAGCATAACACTTTAATTTCATATCATTTTTTATTATTGAAGCACTTTAGTCGTTTAAATAAAACAAAGGCAACTAGAGACATCAAAAATACCATTTTATCATCAAGATACTCCTCTCCACCATGAAATTTACTTACGAAAAATTGATGAATTAACCTTGAAATATTCATAATACTATATCTTGTAATTTGAGTACCTAATAAGAGGTTTGGCAGAGAATAAAATTAGAGGAAGTCATTTTTCAAGATAATTTCAGTGAATGGAGGAAAACTTTTTGAAAAAAATCTAACTTTTGCCGGAGAATATACGTCAAAAACCTTCCTAGAATTATAACGAAATAATAAAAGAAGCATCCTCAATTCTTTAAAATGACGAGTTTAGCAACGTTCTAACGAGCTAGGTAGCCTTCTAAATAATTACTTCCCCGATTGCTCTCTGGGAGATAAGTGGTCCTTTAAGGCTAAGGTGGACGGTAAGGATTAGAAAGATGAGAGATTAAGTATCGCTGTCCGGTTTTCTATCCTGGAAAACGAAAATCCACCATTTTTAAAACTTCCTTAAAGTTATTGTGATACCCTCGACGTCGGGTTCTTGGGAAGAGTCTTCCAGACCCCGGAGGGTCAATCGAATATTAATCTTTACCGATCTCAACTTTGTCTGTGGTTCCGGCCGGCCGTAGCATTTTTTTCCGGAACACTTTACGGCCACAGTTTTAAACCAATTTTCACCTTCACAAAATTTTTTTTAGTCGGTGAACAAGAAACTAATGAAGGCGATTTTTGATTTTCGAAAAAAACTTTGAAATTTTTTTGAAAAAAAAAATTTTTTTTCGGACAAAAAAAACTTAGAACATTTTTCGAAAAAAAAAAAAAAAAAAACCCCGAAAAATTTTTCGAAAAAACTAACTTGGAAAATTCTCCTTTATACTTTCCCTCCCTACTACATCCCCTTCCTTTATACTTTCGTTCCCTTATACTTCCCCCTCCATTATACTTCCCCCTCTGTTATACTTTCCCCTTCCTTATACTTTCCCCTCCGTTATACTTCCCCGTTCGTTATACTTCCCCCTCCGTTATACTTCCCCTCCCATATTATACTTCCTACTCCGTTATACTTCCCCCTCCGTTATACTTCCCCTCCCACATACTTCCCACTCCGTTATACTTCTCCTCCCATATACTTCCCCCTCCTATATAGATACTTCTCTTTAAGGAAGTTCCCGTCGGGGCCAGCTCCAGACTAGTACTTTTTTAAGAATTATGGGGGTAAAAAAAAGGAATTTTTTTACATTAATTATCATGTTAGTAGGGAGAAATTCCATATTTCCACGCCTAACGAGAGGGACCTCCCTTTGGAAAAAATTCGATTATTTCTACCTTGATACTTGGAAAAAAAAAATTAGAAAACTTATAAATTAGACAATTTTTCGGGAAAAAAATTCCCCCCTCCCTTATACTTCCCCCTCCCTTATACTCTCCCCTTATACTTCACCCTCCCTTATACTTCCTCCCTTATACTTCCCCTCCTTTATACTTCCCTTCCTTTATACGTCCCCTCCTTTATACTTCTCCCTCCATTATACTTCCTCCTTCCGTTATACTTCCCCTTTCTTTATACTGGCGGAGATATGTCTGTTTGAAATTTTAAAAAATTCCCTGCGCCCGAACCGTTGGTTCGATTTTCATCAAAGTTTCACCAATGATTCCTTATATTTTTTGAGAATTTTTGGTGTAAAAATTAATTATCATTTTAGTAGGGAGAAATTACATACTTCCACGCCTAACGAGAGGGACCTCTCTTGGGCAAAAATCCCATTATTTCTACTTTCATACTTAAAAAATTTTTCGGAAAAAAAAGAAAATTCTTGAAAATTTTCTCCCTCCGTTATACTTCCCCCTACGTTATACTTCCCCTCTCTTATACTTCCCCCTCCTATATTTTTACTTTTTTAAAGGAAGCTTTAGTTGGAAGCTCTTCAAACAAGTACTTTGTATTTCGGATGCACATTTTTAACTTCCTTAGAGAGATGTTATTGTGATACCCTCAATGTCTTTGGAAAAGGGTTCATTTGAGGCGCTCCAGGTACGAAGGGCGAACTCAACAAAACGTAGTTTCGAGATATTCGCATTTTAAAGTTTTATGTTACGGGCGAACTCAACAGAAAAGTCATGCCCTGGAATAGGAAAAGGAGTGGGGGTTGTGGACTAGGATGTGGAGTTCGCCCTTCGTACCCGCTCGGATATCGCAGTTAGAGCTTTGCCGCATATTGGTTTTTACGTATTTAAAGGGGAAAAAAGGGCGAACTCAACATAAAAATTATATGGGTGTATTCACCAAGAGGTCTACCCCACAAAAAACACCCCGTGTAAAAAACACCCCGCCTCGCAAAAATCCTTTTACATCAGCCGGAAAAAGTTGTGATATCAACTTCCCCGCCCTCAAATGAGCGAGAAGAGTCGATACGCCCGAGTGGTAGGTACGATGATGAGAGAAGCATGATGCCCGTGCTCCCGTTTTCAATGCTCCCCTTGGCGGCATCGCGAAATGCTTTGTATCAGTGATTGCCGTTATTTATCAAGCCCTGGAACGTCCTGGAACGCTTAAGAATTACTGTGTTATCACTGAGTTCCTAACTAATCACTAGTATACACCCCATACACATACATACACATACCCCCCCCCCCCCCCCCGTACTCACACATGACACTACGCCTTCATCTACGTATGTCTGAGTGTTTGAATCATAACGATTTTTCCCGAAGAACGCACAGCACGTCTTAACTACGTCCCTGTAAACAAACATTTCGCGATGCCGCCAAGGGGAGCATTGAAAACGGGAGCACGGGCATCATGCTTCTCACATCATCGTACCTACCACTCGGGCGTATCGACTCTTCTCGCTCATTTGAGGGCGGGGAAGTTGATATCACAACTTTTTCCGGCTGATGTAAAAGGATTTTTGCGAGGCGGGGTGTTTTTTACACGGGGTGTTTTTTGTGGGGATATCATATCTTTTTGTAGTTTAAATTCAAATGAATCGTAAAACTCCTAAAAGAACCGCGCGTTGTTTCAGTTGCCCGGGAAAAATGGTAGCATTAAATTAATAGCGTTCAAGGCCAAATAGGTCAGGTTAGCTGTTGACCCATTACACTGGCAAAAATTACCCAATTTATGTTTTATGTTTCGTTCTTTATTCGTCAGTTCTTTCGTTCTTTTTAGGGTCGAATTTACCTTAAGGGGTCAGGAAGACCCATTTCCGAAATCCGACCTCTGGTGTAAATCGGATGTACAGAAGGCGCCTCAGACTAACTGACGATCGAAAAATGATCACTGGTCAAATTGACCCCAAGGGGTCTGGAAGACCCATTTCCGAAATTCGACCTTATGGTGTAAATCGGGTGTACAGCCGGCGCCACAGACAATGATCACTGGTCAAATTGACCCTGAGGGGTCTGGATGACCCATTTCCGAAATTCGTCCTCATTACTATACTCGTCCTCATTGCTAAACTCAGAAGGAAGCTCTGTGCACAATTTCAAGTCGATTGGTCTTGTCTCCAGGCTGTGTACCCGTTAAAGTGGCTAAAATTACCCTAAAATTTCAGTTTTTTGTTCCTAACTTTTTTTTAAGTTAAGATTTCGGGGTAAATCTTTCAAAAGGCACTGGCTCAAGTTGAAAGGAAGCTCTGTGCAAAATTTCAAGTCAATCGGTGCGCTAGGAGAGGCTGTAGCCTTGTCTAGCTGAATAAGAAGAAGAAGAAGAAGAAGAAGAAGAAGAACACGGTAAAGGCGAAAAACCGGGTTTTCAGACTTTTATATCTCGGCTCCCTGTGGACCGATCGACTTGAAATTTTCAGCGTTTACTCATATCATATCAAAGTAAATCTGTAGCAAATTTCAAGTCGATCGGTCCACAGGGAGCCGAGATCCAGATACCTGAAAAACGCAAATCGTGACGTCCAGTAAACATACACTTGGTAGGTACCGTTTTCTGACGTCTTCGGACTGGGTGTTGCTTGGCGGGGCGGAACGCTACCGCGTTCCTAGATAATCTGAAAATGAAAAAAAAAAAAAAAAATTTGAAGCTTGCTAAATAAAAAAATAAGCAATTAAATAAAAAGGTTGTTAAAACGTTTAGTTTTAATTAATTTTATTTGGATAGGAACGAGCGCAGACTCGGCCTGATTGATGGTCGTTTTTAATTGTTTTCTACATCCGATTCTTCTTGAAAATACTCCGATTTTCATTATTTGTCAAGACTGTCTCTCAGTAAATATTTCTTTAGGCTACCTCTTTAGAGGGGGAAAGATCTAAAGAATTTTTTTAGATGTTTTTTTTTGTACTGACTCACCAGTGGTGTTTCAATTTAAAATTGAACTGAGTAAATTAGGAAGAGGAAAAGAGAAAAAAGTTAGGCTGTGGGATTCGAACATAAGATCTTGGGGTCACAGGGAAGCTCAGATCACATCTCATAAGTTGGTAATCTGTTGGGCTACTTTTCTTTAGTGAGAGGTTGGCAATACTGATTAATCCTTCGAGTTTATTTTGGGACATCTTATATTCTAAGTATTTACAACATATTAAATAACGCCTTCTGCCACCCATTGTTTAAGTTCGTGTTGAACGTATTTTTTGAATGTTTCGTCGTTGTAGATTTCGGAATTGTGAGGGTAGACTTCGTCGTCGTCGATCATGCAGTTGCCAAGGTCGAGCGGGTTTTCGGCGGACGTGCAGTTGACGGCCAGGTTGAATACGACGGACATGAAGCCGAAAAAAGCGACGCGTTTCATCTCCGCTTTTACATCCTCCAACGTCGGAATCTTGGGCGAATTGTAATTGTAAAATTTAAAAGTGTAGAGCAACGTCTGGTGGTACGCTTCGATTATTTTATCGTATTGGCTCCTTCTCAATTCCGGCTTCAAAGCGGTATAGAAGAAATAAATAAGGTCAAACGCATACGAGTTCCAGTGGCTCATTTGAAAGTCAACAAACCTAAAAATTGAATAAAAATATTTTTTTTTATAAATATCAGAAGTGAAGTGGACCTCCCTTAATTTTCCGATATCAGAAATGGGATAATACAAGGTCCTCCAATAATTTTGAGCGATAAGCGGTATCACTGCTGCGATAAGCGGTATCGCTGCTGCGATAAGCGGTATCGCTGCTGCGATAAGCGGTATCGCTGCTGCGATAAGCGGTATCGCTGCAGCGATAAGCGGTATCGCTGCTGCGATAAGCGGTATCGCTGCTGCGATAAGCTGTATCGCTGCTGCGATAAGCGGTATCGCTGCTGCGATAAGCGGTATCGCTGCTGCGATAAGCGGTATCGCTGCTGCGATAAGCGGTATCGCTGCTGCGATAAGCGGTATCACAGCTGCGATAAGCGGTATCACTGCTGCGATAAGCGGTATCACTGCTGCGATAAGCGGTATCACTGCTGCGATAAGCGGTATCACTACTGTGATAACAGATATCAACCTAACCAAAAAATACCACCAAGCGGACGATACACTACCAAAAAAAAAAAGATATCAGATATGTCGAAGAGGATATCAGATATATCACAACGGATATCAGATATTCCGCAACAGATATCGGATATCACCCAACAGATATCAGATATTCTGCAAAAGATATCAGATATACCTCAACAGATATCAGATGAATCGCAACAGATATCAGATATACCGCAATAGATATCAGATGTACCGCAACAGATATCAGATATACCGCAATAGATATCAGATGTATCGCAACAGATATCAGATATACCGCAACAGATATCACATATACCGCTACAATGAATCGCAATAGATATTAGATGTATCGCAAAAGACATCAGATGTTTCGCAGCAGATATCAGATGTTTCGCAGCAGATATCTGATGAATCGCAACAGATATCAGATATACCGCAATAGATATCAGATATTCCGCAACAGATATCAGATATACCGCAACAGATATCAGATATACCGCTACAGATATCAGATATTCCGCAACAGATATCAGATATACCGCAACAGATATCAGATATACCGCTACAATGAATCGCAATAGATATCAGATTTTTCGCAGCAGATATATGATGAATCGCAACAGATATCAGATGTTTCGCAACAGATATCATATATGTCGCGACAGATATAAGATGTATGGCAACATAATATATCAGATATATCACAACGGATATCAGATATTCCGCAACAGATATCAGATATACCGCAACAGATATCAGATATACCGCTACAATGAATCGCAATAGATATCAGATATATCGCAGCAGATATCAGATGTTTCGCAGCAGATATCTGATGAATCGCAACAGATATCAGATATACCGCAATAGATATCAGATATTCCGCAACAGATATCAGATATACCGCAACAGATATCAGATATACCGCTACAGATATCAGATATTCCGCAACAGATATCAGATATACCGCAACAGATATCAGATATACCGCTACAATGAATCGCAATAGATATCAGATTTTTCGCAGCAGATATATGATGAATCGCAACAGATATCAGATGTTTCGCAACAGATATCATATATGTCGCGACAGATATAAGATGTATGGCAACATAATATATCAGATATATCACAACGGATATCAGATATTCCGCAACAGATATCAGATATACCGCAACAGATATCACATATACCGCTACAATGAATCGCAATAGATATTAGATGTATCGCAAAAGACATCAGATGTTTCGCAGCAGATATCAGATGTTTCGCAGCAGATATCTGATGAATCGCAACAGATATCAGATATACCGCAATAGATATCAGATATTCCGCAACAGATATCAGATATACCGCAACAGATATCAGATATACCGCTACAGATATCAGATATTCCGCAACAGATATCAGATATACCGCAACAGATATCAGATATACCGCTACAATGAATCGCAATAGATATCAGATTTTTCGCAGCAGATATATGATGTTTCGCAACAGATATCATATATCTCGCGACAGATATAAGATGTATGGCAACATAATATATCAGATATACCGCAACAGATATCAGATATACCGCAACAGATATCAGATATACCGCTACAATGAATCGCAATAGATATCAGATGTATCGCAACAGATATCTGATGTTTCGCAACAGATATCAGATGTTTCGCAACTGATATCATATATGTCGCGACAGATATAAGATATATTATTACAACAGAAATCAGGTGCGGTAATACAAGATTCTCTGGTGATTCTCCGATATCAGAAGTGGGAAAACGGATATCAGAAGTGGGAAAACATAAGACCCCCATGGAAATTTTGAAGTACAGACTAAAAAAATTACCGAATTCCGACGGGATAATCGTGCCCAGAACAAGGGCTGTATTTGAACATCACGTTACAAGTCCAGAAATCTCCGTGGCACAAAACGTTTAATTTGGACGAATCCACCCGACTTATATCTTCTAATCGATCGCAGCACGTTTCAGACAAGGCTTCTATTTTTTCGCCCAAATCGTGCCTAGAATAGAAAGAAAAAATAATATCAATTTGATCCTCTTGTTTTCACGTTATTTTTTTTTTCAAGTATACCATTCAGGTCCCCAGTGTTCTTTCATCACTTTTCCGAAAAGTTCCATGCCACCTTTGAGCATTCGATTGACGGCTTTAGTGTTCGAGGCGAAGAAAAATGTTCCGAATTCCGCCGGATGGATTATTCCTTTTTTGTATAAGATTACGGTCATGGCGTGATATCGGGCTAAACTTCTGACTGCGAGGTAACCATGATTTTGATCCAGCATCTCTTTTCGGTCAATCCCTTGATAATTCATTTCCTGGAACAGTGAAAATTGACAATTGGGAATTTCGACAATTTTTGATATTTATGACGAGTGAAACTACCGATTTTGTTCATTCCTACATGCCTGGGACCATTTTAAATCTTTTTAGATAGGCCTAAAACATATTTTTCGACACCCTACATGATAGGGTTAAGTTGATGTTGCGCCAAGCTTTCTCGTGGGTGGGGGGGGGGGGGGGCGATCAGTGCTATTTTCGATTACTACGATTATAATCATTATTATGATTATGCCCTACTCGTTCCCAAGAACCGTGGTACAATAATTGAGACGCTCCGGATACGAAGGGCGAACTCGACATCAGACAAATTTTTTAACTTCCTTAAAGAAGTTATTGTGATACCCTCGACGTCAGTTTTTTTTTCATTTTCAGATTCTAGACCTCTTGGTGAATACACCCATATAATTTTTATGTTGAGTTCGCCATTTTTTCCCCTTTAAATAAGTAAAAACCGAAACTTTAAAATTGTCGAGTTCGCCCTTCGTATCCGGAGCGCCTCAATTTCTCTTTGAGTAAAAAAAAAACTACGAACATACCTTTAAGTCGTTAAAAATAATGGTATCGTAGGATCTGTGGCCGAAAAAATCCGGCCAAAGTTTGTCTTCTTTATCACCGTTTTCAATCATGAGGTATTCCATTTCCGAAAGAACGTCCGCGTAGACCTATAATAAAAATAAAACATAAACATATCCTTTGGGCAAAACCAACCTTAGTTTCCGTTTTGAATAGTGAGTATTCTTCAAGAAATTTGGTAAAAAGCTCTTTTTCAGGCAAACGCTTTATAATGGCCGATGCGGTGGTCATACGTCCCGAGCCGAGTACGGCAGTAACTTTGGCCCTTTCGAGAAGACTCGCGTGGTTATCGCCTTTCGGAACCGCAGGCTCCAAATCGACTTCTACGATCTTCTGTATCGTATTTTCCCTCACGTACTTCTTCATCATAACCTCCAACCAGGGCCGGATTTGAAAGTCCATCTAAAATACCAACAAAATTAAATTGTTTTATTGATATATTATCCAGTAGAAAAGATATTTTATTTTTGCTTCCTACAAATAAAGTAAAAATATTTACATTCTCAAAACAACTAGATGGAAGAAAAATATCCTTACTTTTGTCCTATCGCAACAGATATCAGGTATATCTAAACAGGTATCAGATATTTCGCAACAGATATCATATATGTTGCGTCAGATATCAGATATATGGCAACAGATGTCAGGTATATCGCAACAGATATCAGGTATATCGCAACAGATATCAGTTATATCTAAGCAGGTGACAGATATTTCGCAACAGATATCAGATTTGTTGCGTCAGATATCAGATATGTCGCACAGGTTTCAGGTATATCGCAACCAATATCAAGTATATGGCGACAGATATCTGATATATGGCGACAGATATCAGATATATGGCGAAAGATATCTGGTATATGGCGACAGATATCTGGTATATGGCGACAGATATCTGGTATATGGCGACAGATATCAGGTATATGGCGACAGATATCAGATATATGGCGACAAATATCAGATGGCAACAGATATATATGGCAACAGATATCAGATATATGGCGACAGATGTCAGGTATATCGCAACAGATATCAGGTATATCGCAACAGATATCAGTTATATCTAAGCAGGTGACAGATATTTCGCAACAGATATCAGATTTGTTGCGTCAGATATCAGATATGTCGCACAGGTTTCAGGTATATCGCAACCAATATCAAGTATATGGCGACAGATATCTGATATATGGCGACAGATATCAGATATATGGCGAAAGATATCTGGTATATGGCGACAGATATCTGGTATATGGCGACAGATATCAGGTATATGGCGACAGATATCAGATATATGGCGACAAATATCAGATGGCAACAGATATATATGGCAACAGATATCAGATATATGGCGACAGATATCAGATGGCAACAGATATATATGGCAACAGATATCAGATGTATGGCGACAGATATCAGATATATGGCGACAGATATCAGATATATGGCGACAGATATCAGGTGTATGGCAACAGATATCTGGTATATGGCGACAGATATCAGGTATATGGCGACAGATATCAGGTACATGGCGACAGAGTTTAGGTATATGGCGACAGATATCAGGTATATGGCGACAGATATCAGGTATATGGCGACAGATATCAGATATATGGCGACAAATATCAGATGGCAACAGATATATATGGCAACAGATATCAGATATATGGCGACAGATATCAGATGGCAACAGATATATATGGCAACAGATATCAGATATATGGCGACAGATATCAGATGGCAACAGATATATATGGCAACAGATATCAGATATATGGCGACAGATATCAGGTATTTGAAAACAGATATCTGGTATATGGCAACATTTAAATATCAGATAAGTCGCAACAGATATCAGATATGTCGCACAGGTATCAGGTATATCGCAACCGATATCAAGTATATGGCGACAGATATCAGATATATGGCGAAAGATATCTGGTATATGGCGACAGATATCTAATATATGGCGACAGATATCAGGTATATGGCGACAGATATCAGGTATATGGCGACAGATATCAGGTATATGGCGACAGATATCAGGTATATGGCGACAGATATCAGGTATATGGCGACAGATATCAGGTATATGGCGACAGATATCAGGTATATGGCAACATCTATCAGATATATGGCAACAGATATCTGGTATATGGCAACAGATATCATATATGGCAAAAGATATCAGATATATGGCGACAGATATCAGGTATATGGCGACAGATATCAGGTATATGGCGACAGATATCAGGTATATGGCGACATATATCAGATGGCAACAGATATCAGATATATGGCGACAGATATCAGGTATATGGCAACAGATATCATATATATTGCGACAGATATCAGGTATATGAAAACAGATATCAGGTATATGGCAACAAATATCAGATAAGTCGCAACAGATATCAGATATGTCGCAACAGGTATCAGGTATATCGCAACCGATATCAAGTATATGGCGACAGATATCAGATGTATGGCGACAGATATCAGATATATGGCGAAAGATATCTGGTATATGGCGACAGATATCATATGGCGACAGATATCAGATATATGGCGACATATATCAGGTATATGGCGACAGATATCAGATATATGGCGACAAATATCAGATGGCAACAGATATATATGGCAACAGATATCAGATATATGGCGACAGATATCAGATGGCAACAGATATATATGGCAACAGATATCAGATGTATGGCGACAGATATCAGATATATGGCGACAGATATCAGATATATGGCGACAGATATCAGGTGTATGGCAACAGATATCTGGTATATGGCGACAGATATCAGGTATATGGCGACAGATATCAGGTACATGGCGACAGAGTTTAGGTATATGGCGACAGATATCAGGTATATGGCGACAGATATCAGGTATATGGCGACAGATATCAGATATATGGCGACAAATATCAGATGGCAACAGATATATATGGCAACAGATATCAGATATATGGCGACAGATATCAGATGGCAACAGATATATATGGCAACAGATATCAGATATATGGCGACAGATATCAGATGGCAACAGATATATATGGCAACAGATATCAGATATATGGCGACAGATATCAGGTATTTGAAAACAGATATCTGGTATATGGCAACATTTAAATATCAGATAAGTCGCAACAGATATCAGATATGTCGCACAGGTATCAGGTATATCGCAACCGATATCAAGTATATGGCGACAGATATCAGATATATGGCGAAAGATATCTGGTATATGGCGACAGATATCTAATATATGGCGACAGATATCAGGTATATGGCGACAGATATCAGGTATATGGCGACAGATATCAGGTATATGGCGACAGATATCAGGTATATGGCGACAGATATCAGGTATATGGCGACAGATATCAGGTATATGGCAACATCTATCAGATATATGGCAACAGATATCTGGTATATGGCAACAGATATCATATATATGGCAAAAGATATCAGATATATGGCGACAGATATCAGGTATATGGCGACAGATATCAGGTATATGGCGACAGATATCAGGTATATGGCGACATATATCAGATGGCAACAGATATCAGATATATGGCGACAGATATCAGGTATATGGCAACAGATATCATATATATTGCGACAGATATCAGGTATATGAAAACAGATATCAGGTATATGGCAACAAATATCAGATAAGTCGCAACAGATATCAGATATGTCGCAACAGGTATCAGGTATATCGCAACCGATATCAAGTATATGGCGACAGATATCAGATGTATGGCGACAGATATCAGATATATGGCGAAAGATATCTGGTATATGGCGACAGATATCATATGGCGACAGATATCAGATATATGGCGACAGATATCAGGTATATGGCGACAGATATCAGATATATGGCGACAAATATCAGATGGCAACAGATATATATGGCAACAGACTTCAGATATATGGCGACAGATATCAGATGGCAACAGATATATATGGCAACAGATATCAGATGTATGGCGACAGATATCAGATATATGGCGACAGATATCAGATATATATCGACAGATATCAGGTGTATGGCAACAGATATCTGGTATATGGCGACAGATATCAGGTATATGGCGACAGATATCAGGTACATGGCGACAGAGTTTAGGTATATGGCGACAGATATCAGGTATATGGCGACAGATATCAGGTATATGGCGACAGATATCAGATATATGGCGACAAATATCAGATGGCAACAGATATATATGGCAACAGATATCAGATATATGGCGACAGATATCAGATGGCAACAGATATATATGGCAACAGATATCAGATATATGGCGACAGATATCAGATGGCAACAGATATATATGGCAACAGATATCAGATATATGGCGACAGATATCAGGTATTTGAAAACAGATATCTGGTATATGGCAACATTTAAATATCAGATAAGTCGCAACAGATATCAGATATGTCGCACAGGTATCAGGTATATCGCAACCGATATCAAGTATATGGCGACAGATATCAGATATATGGCGAAAGATATCTGGTATATGGCGACAGATATCTAATATATGGCGACAGATATCAGGTATATGGCGACAGATATCAGGTATATGGCGACAGATATCAGGTATATGGCGACAGATATCAGGTATATGGCGACAGATATCAGGTATATGGCGACAGATATCAGGTATATGGCAACATCTATCAGATATATGGCAACAGATATCTGGTATATGGCAACAGATATCATATATGGCAAAAGATATCAGATATATGGCGACAGATATCAGGTATATGGCGACAGATATCAGGTATATGGCGACAGATATCAGGTATATGGCGACATATATCAGGTATATGGCGACATATATCAGATGGCAACAGATATCAGATATATGGCGACAGATATCAGGTATATGGCAACAGATATCATATATATTGCGACAGATATCAGGTATATGAAAACAGATATCAGGTATATGGCAACAAATATCAGATAAGTCGCAACAGATATCAGATATGTCGCAACAGGTATCAGGTATATCGCAACCGATATCAAGTATATGGCGACAGATATCAGATGTATGGCGACAGATATCAGATATATGGCGAAAGATATCTGGTATATGGCGACAGATATCATATGGCGACAGATATCAGATATATGGCGACAGATATCAGGTATATGGCGACAGATATCAGATATATGGCGACAAATATCAGATGGCAACAGATATATATGGCAACAGACTTCAGATATATGGCGACAGATATCAGATGGCAACAGATATATATGGCAACAGATATCAGATGTATGGCGACAGATATCAGATATATGGCGACAGATATCAGATATATATCGACAGATATCAGGTGTATGGCAACAGATATCTGGTATATGGCGACAGATATCAGGTATATGGCGACAGATATCAGGTACATGGCGACAGAGTTTAGGTATATGGCGACAGATATCAGGTATATGGCGACAGATATCAGGTATATGGCGACAGATATCAGATATATGGCGACAAATATCAGATGGCAACAGATATATATGGCAACAGATATCAGATATATGGCGACAGATATCAGATGGCAACAGATATATATGGCAACAGATATCAGATATATGGCGACAGATATCAGATGGCAACAGATATATATGGCAACAGATATCAGATATATGGCGACAGATATCAGGTATTTGAAAACAGATATCTGGTATATGGCAACATTTAAATATCAGATAAGTCGCAACAGATATCAGATATGTCGCACAGGTATCAGGTATATCGCAACCGATATCAAGTATATGGCGACAGATATCAGATATATGGCGAAAGATATCTGGTATATGGCGACAGATATCTAATATATGGCGACAGATATCAGGTATATGGCGACAGATATCAGGTATATGGCGACAGATATCAGGTATATGGCGACAGATATCAGGTATATGGCGACAGATATCAGGTATATGGCAACATCTATCAGATATATGGCAACAGATATCTGGTATATGGCAACAGATATCATATATATGGCAAAAGATATCAGATATATGGCGACAGATATCAGGTATATGGCGACAGATATCAGGTATATGGCGACAGATATCAGGTATATGGCGACATATATCAGATGGCAACAGATATCAGATATATGGCGACAGATATCAGGTATATGGCAACAGATATCATATATTGCGACAGATATCAGGTATATGAAAACAGATATCAGGTATATGGCAACAAATATCAGATAAGTCGCAACAGATATCAGATATGTCGCAACAGGTATCAGGTATATCGCAACCGATATCAAGTATATGGCGACAGATATCAGATGTATGGCGACAGATATCAGATATATGGCGAAAGATATCTGGTATATGGCGACAGATATCATATGGCGACAGATATCAGATATATGGCGACAGATATCTGGTATATGGCGACAGATATCATATGGCGACAGATATCAGATATATGGCGACAGATATCTGGTGTATGGCAACAGATATCTGGTATATGGCGACAGATATCAGGTATATGGCGACAGATATCAGATATATGGCAACAGATATAAATGGCAACAGATATGAGGTATATGGCGACAGATATCAGGTATATGAAAACAGATATCAGATATATGGCAAAAGATATCAGATATATGGCAACAGATATCAGATATATGGCAACAGATATCAGATATATGGCAACAGATATCAAATATATGGCAACAGATATCAGATATATGGCAACAGATGTCAGATATGTAGCTACAGATTAATATCAAAATTAATTTTGTTATTTTATATTTATTATGTATGTCCAGGAGAAAAAATAAATTATATTGTTGCCTACAAAAAATGAAAATTTTTTACCTTTTCAAAAAATTAGCTGGAGGAAAAATATCCTTACTTTTGTTCTGTAAAACAAAGAGAGTATAAAACTTAATTGATTTTTTCATTTTTATATTCATTCAAGAACGACCTTTTGATTACATAAAATGGCCAGGTTAGAAGTTTTTTTCCACTTTGATAACGAAAATTACAATTAAGTTTTTATCAAAATTAGTTTGCTTACGACAAACGTTATAAATTAAAAGAAACTCTTCCGTATATTAAAATATTTCAGCTGTAGCGCGTGAAAAAAAGCTATAAAGTCACTTGCCATTTTTGTGAAATTTTATAAAAGCTCTCGAAATTTTTTGGATTATTAAAGGAAAATCCCGTGAAAATTTGGTGAAAATCGCGGGCCACTATCCTCTTTTGGCTCTGGACGACTCTTTTTCCAGGGACTGCCATGGAGGGTGTTACAATAACTTCTCTTTGATCTAATTGACGATATTTAACAATCATTTTCAACTTATAAACGTGTGAACGGGAGTTTTTTATATTTCAAGAGCTCGTTTCCTAATTATAGAGCAAAACTTCAATTTTGAACAATTATTATTGTCAAATACAATTTTTTTATATATAAAATGGTCAAATATGTAGTTTAGAAACATTTTATAAACATAAAAGTCAATGGGCGTTGAGATAAGAAGACAATTTTTGTGCCCTAAAAGTCTTTATTTTACGATTTTTAGGAGCATCCGAGTTCCGGGGTCTTTTAATCTTCCTTTTTTTTTGTCTTCTTTCCTCCTTAATGTCGGATTGTAATTGAGAGCCCCCACCTTAATTGCAAAAAAAGAAAGAAATTTTTTTTCTTTGGACGTATAATTATGGGCCAGACTTTACTTCTCAACTTTTTACGAATTGAAACTTTTCTGCCTAATTGTCTTAAATTTTATTCCTAGTATGTCTACTTCCGAAAATATTTAGTTTATTTGGAATATTGAGATAAAGGAATTTTCCTGGAAACTAAGGAAAAGTACTAGTTTGAAGAGCTTCCTGAGAAATAATGATATAGGAGGGGGAAGTATCACGGAGGGGGAAGTATAAGGAGGGGGAAGTTTTTTTCAAAAAATTTTCTAAGCTTTTTTTAAAATTTGCCTTTTTTTTTCAAAAAATTTTCTAAGCTTTTTTTTCGAAAATTTGTATAAGTATCAAGGTAGAAATAATGTGATTTTTGCCCAAGGGAGGGCCCTCTCGTAACGGGTGGAAGTATGAAATTTTTCCGGACTAATATAATAATTAATGTAAAAAAAAAAATGATAATTTTTTGACACCAAAAATTCAAAAATTCACCAAAAATATAAGGAGTAATTGGTTAAAATTTGGTGAAAACCGGACCAACGCAACGGTTCGGCCGCAGCGAATTTTTTAAAATTTCAAACAGACATATCTCCGCCATTTTTTCAAAAACTTAGAAAACTTTTCGGAAAAATAGCGCAAATTTAAAACAGAAAATAAAATTTAGAAAATTATTGAAAAAAAAAAAAAAACTCGGTAAATTTTTCGGAAAAAAAAAAACTTTAAGCAAAAAAAACTTCTCACTCCGTTATACTTCCCCCTCCTTCATACTTCTCTCTCCGTTATATTCTCCCTCCGTTATACTTCCTTTCCGTTATACTTCCCCCTCCTAAATTTTATTAGGTGTACAAAATGAAACTCAGGCACAGGGTAAATTTGAATTTTGTAGATTTTAGCCGAGTTTCATTTTGTACACCTAGTAGTTCATTTTTTCAAAATTTTGATCATTTTAGGCGTTAAAGTCCATCAAAAGTTGACCTTCTCCGTGTAAGAAGGTTATTGAAGTCTAACCATTAAGAAGGTTAATTTTTAAAGGCTTCTAAGTCGTAAACCGTTACAGATATTGAAAAAATGCACTAAATAAAATCTGTTGGAAATTCAATTCGCTTTAATTTTTATTATATTCATTTTTTCTCTAGGACGCACTGTTTTCAAGATAAATTTATTTAAAAAAAAAAATTTCCGAAAATGGTGCATCCTAGAAAAAAATAATTAAGTACAAAATAGAAAATTAAATTTCCTACAATTTTTATTTATTAGGTGTACAAAATGAAACTCAGCCACAGGGTAAATTTGAATTTTGTATATTTTAGCCGAGTTTCATTTTGTACACCTAATACTTCCCCTCCCTTATACTTCCCACTCCTATTTTCTTTACGTCTCTTTAAGGAAGTTTTCGTTGGAAGCTCTTCAAACTAGTACTCAAAAATTGATAATTCGCATTTCTCTTTTGTCATTTATATTTTATTTTTATTGGTTATTTTAAAAAAATTTTTATGTGCATAACAATAACGAAAAAGTTGATGAATGAGTTTTTCATTACAGTTTGTCAGGTTTGACATGTATTTGAGTGATTTCACGGTTTAGAGAGAACCTTTAACATAAAAACATCAATAACGCTTTTATATTTTAAGCTTGTATTTCATGTCACAGTTTTCGCGTCAAATGAGAACTGATGCGTTAACTCTTTGCCTTCCTCGCGCTTTTCCATTTTCCGAGTAGCCGGGGAGGTTGGAGGAATTAAAGCAGTAATTTTCATCCCTTTCTGTATGGGGCCTACGCTGAAAATATATCCGCTCTGTTGCCCCCAATTATCGGTCTTTAATGTTACCTCCCCCTCCTCTTTGTTTATTCAATGAGATGCTAAATCTCTCCATAGTTTGTCCCTTGTAAACGACTTTAAATAAATTTTAATTTAACAAAACCCTATAAATAAAGTAGAGAAAAAAAGTGGGGGTAATTGGGTTAGTGGTCGTTTGTCTTTTTCTGGGGTTATCGTGTCGCATCCGACTAAAAAAAAAGGGGAAAAGTCGACTTTATTGTAGGCTGGATGATTTCTTTCATTCTTTTCAGATATATTTGACAGAAAGGAGGGCTCGGTGCCAATAGGCTTTCACTTTAACCATCCAACCCCTTTTTTTCCCTGGACAAATTAAGAAAAGTGAGAGGTTTTCTTTCAACCATTTTTCAACTTAAGAATTCTCCAAGTGTCTAAAAAAGAGATCTTTAAATGAACGCCCTAAACCCAGAAAAAAAAAGGGAAAAAATGTCAGAAGGAATCTCAACATGATGAAGCCTTCAACTTTTTTTACTTGACTTCAGATTTAAGTATGCACCATCTTTCTACAAATTTTTTTAAACAAAAATACGAATCTAATAAAAATATGCTGGGAATAGAAGTTTTCCATGGAAAAGTCTTCCATGGCATCTAGGAATAGAGTATTTTGAACTTAAGAGTCCTTCAAATTCATGGAAAAGAGTCTTCCTTTAAATTCAGGAGAAGGTTTAGAATTAGTGGAAAGAAGTGTTCCTTTTATTCAGAAAAAAGAAGTTTTCATTAAAACCCGAGAAAAGGAATCATTTTTAAAATCCTAAGAGCTTTTTTTTCGGCCAATTTGAGTCTTTCTTAGAAATCTTGGAAAAGGAGTCTTCTTTGGAATGAAAAGGACTTTTCTTGAGAATCTCGCAAAAGTAGTTAGCTCTGTAATCGGATATCGCCAAAGATATCAGATATATCGCCAAAGATATCAGATATGTCGCAACAGATATCAGGTATGTCGATACAGATATCAGGTATGTCGATACAGATATCAGGTACGTCGATAAAGATATCAGGTACGTCGATACAGATATCAGGTATGTCGATACAGATATCAGGTATGTCGATAAAGATATCAGGTATGTCGATACAGATATCAGGTATGTCGATACAGATATCAGGTATGTCGATACAGATATCAGGTACGTCGATAAAGATATCAGGTACGTCGATACAGATATCAGGTATGTCGATACAGATATCAGGTATGTCGATAAAGATATCAGGTATGTCGATACAGATATCAGGTACGTCGATACAGATATCAGATATGTCGATACAGATATCAGGTATGTCGATACAGATATCAGGTATGTCGATACAGATATCAGGTATGTCGATACAGATATCAGGTATGTCGATACAGATATCAGGTATGTCGATACAGATATCAGGTACGTCGATAAAGATATCAGGTACGTCGATACAGATATCAGGTATGTCGATACAGATATCAGGTACGTCGATAAAGATATCAGGTATGTCGATACAGGTATCAGGTATGTCGATACAGGTATCAGGTATGTCGATACAGATATCAGGTATGTCGATACAGATATCAGGTATGTCGATACAGATATCAGGTATGTCGATACAGATATCAGGTATGTCGATACAGATATCTGGTATGTCGATACAGATATCAGGTATGTCGATACAGATATCAGGTATGTCGATACAGATATCAGGTATGTCGATACAGATATCAGGTATGTCGATACAGGTATCAGGTATGTCGATACAGGTATCAGGTATGTCGATACAGATATCAGGTATGTCGATACAGATATCAGGTATGTCGATACAGATATCAGGTATGTCGATACAGATATCAGGTATGTCGATACAGATATCAGGTATGTCGATACAGATATCAGGTATGTCGATACAGATATCAGGTATGTCGATACAGATATCAGGTATGTCGATACAGATATCAGGTATGTCGATACAGGTATCAGGTATGTCGATACAGGTATCAGGTATGTCGATACAGATATCAGGTATGTCGATACAGATATCAGGTATGTCGATACAGATATCAGGTATGTCGATACAGATATCAGATATGTCGTGAAAGATATCAGATATATCGCCTAAGATATCAGATATGTCGTGAAAGATTTCGGATATATCGCCACAGATATCCTATATGTTGCAACAAATCAGATATGTCGCAACAGCTATGAGATAACAGCTATGTCAGAACAGATATCCGATATATCGATATTCAGTATCAGATATATCGCAACAGATATCAAATTTATCGATATAGATATCAGATATATCGATACAGATATTAGATACATATGTCGCAACAGATATCAGATATATCGCAACAGACATCAGATATACCGCTACAGATTGATATCGTCGCATTAGTTCTAACACCGGCTATCTCATTTTTCCTAGGTTTTCTGGAGGGTAAAAATACTGATTAATTTCTAATAATTGGAATCAATGCATCACCTATTGGCAAAATCGTGAACTACGCGTTTTCTGTTGGTAATACTGGTTTTAACTTCCAACGGAATTCGATTCTCCACAAAATTTACCATCAGAAACAATGCCAAACTAAAAATTGATACAAAATGCCGGTGTTAGAACTAACGCGACGAAATGTTATTTTTAGGTAAGAATTTTTTCCTTTAATTAAAAAAATAAAACACCGGAGGAGAATTTATTGAAATTTTGTCGAAGAAAAGAAAACTGCTAACGGAGTTAATTACGAGAGGAGAGGTTCTTAAAGAAAGATTAATTACTTTTTCCTCTTCTCGATCTTTTTCCCTTTAAAGAAAACACTTAAAAACGATCTTTTAACTGAATATCATAAATTTGCGTTTTTTTCGTACAGTTGACGTCCTGAAGAAATTAGATTAATCGCTATTTAAACGCTTATGCAAAATAGAAAAGAATTTTTTCAAAAACCGCATTTTAATACGTCATTTTCATACTTTAAGGACTTCTAAATATACGTGTACACGGTGTCACACGTCTGGGAGCAGTGTTGGGCGTAATCGTAATCGCCATTACGATTACGATTATAATCGCAAGTTTCTTAATTACGATTACGGTTACGATATCTGTATCGACATATCTGATATCTGTATCGACATATCTGATATCGGTATCGACATATCTGATATCGGTATCGACATATCGGATATCTGTATCGACATATCTGATATCTGTATCGACATATCTGATATCTGTATCGACATATCTGATATCTGAATCGACATATCTGATATCTGTATCGACATATCTGATATCTGTATCGACATATCTGATATCTGTATCGGCATATCTGATTATAATCGTATTTTTTTCTACGATTGTAATCGGAATTACGATTACGATTACAATCGTATTCGTATTTTTTTCTGCGATTACCATTATAATCGTATTTTTTCTGCGATTTTTAAATCAAAGGATGGTGTAGTTTAAATGCGTTTGGATATACAGAGTGTCCCCAACAGAACTTCGTTATTTCAAATGAGAACCCCTATTTTTTATTTCAGATTCGTAATCTATGCAAAATTTCAAATTAATTTGACTACTCATATGACCATTTTGACAACTTCAGAATCAGAAAAATCGACGTAAGAGTCTCATTTTTTTTCGACTTCCATAAAAAATGAAGGTTCTCATTTGAAATCACGGAGTTCTGTTGGGGACACTGTATATCCAGACGCATTTTAAACTACACCATCAAATTCTTTGATTTAAATTAAGGGGGGTTTACATTTAACTTTTTTTCGTAAAACCACTGTTTAACGCAGTGCCATCTGGACACCCCGTATAAAAAATGTCATTTTTGAGGGTAAATCGATACATTTAATTGAGAAAAGTAAAAAAGACAGGGAGGATTTAAATGAGATTTTCTATTAAATAGACCTTGGCGCCCTTTTAAAAAAGGTAATCAGTGTGAACGAATTGTGTGAGCGGTTCACTTCCATCCTTCTCTGACGCTGATAGCCCTCGGCGCCCCCCGGTGAGCTAACATTATTATAGACACTAAAACCGCCTAACCCTCAACATACAACCTGTTCGCGCCGGCAGATTTTCCACTCATTTAACGCTCCAACGGTTATTTCGGACAAGCTTGATTATTGTCGTATAAACGAGGTAAATAGGACAGTGGTTTTTAAAAATCGGATTAACTACAGGAATTTTAAGATGAACAAAGACTGGCTTGAGACTGTCTTCAAAAGGTACGATCGCGACCGAAGCGTCGGCAAACTTGTGAGCGTCGAATGCGAACGTGCAGCGCCGAAAGGGGCCAATTACTGCAGCCTTATACTTCGTGCTAAGTTCAAGCTTATTCTTCAGTCAGGCCGAGAAACGACGAAATCGGCCATTATTAAGAAAGTCATCGAAGCGGAAGAACAAGTCCAACTTCTCGCCGAATACGCAGTCTTTAAAGTCGAAACAAAGGTAGGAAATATTTGGGGCTAACTATGGGGATTAGAAGGATAGCTCCAACGTTGCGTTCCGCCCTTCCAAGCAAAACCCGACCGAAAGCGCAAAAAAGTACGAACAGTACCAAGTGTATGTTTACTAGACGTCACGATTTGCGTTTTTCGGGTATCAGGATCTCAACACCCAGTATACCGATCGACTTCAAATTTTCTACAGGTCTTCTTTGATTCGATAAGAGTAAATTCTAAAAATTTCAGGTAGATCAGTATACAGGGTGCTGAGATATACAACTCTGAAAACCCGGTTTTTCGCCTTCTTCTTCTTCTTGTTTTCCGCCTTCTTCTTCTTGTTTTCCTCCTTATTCTGCTAATCAGGGGCTACAGCCCCTCCTACTGCACCGATTGACTTGAAATTTTGCGCAGGCCTTTTCCCATTCCATATAAGTAAATTCTGAAAATTTCAAGTCGATCGCTATACAGGGTGCCGAGATATAACACTTCAAAAACCCGGTGTTTTCGCCGTTACCGTCTTCTTCTTATAGCTAAGGCTACAGCCTCTCTTACTGCACCGATTGTCTTGAAATTTTGCACAGAGCTTCCTCTCAATTTAAGCCAGTGTCCTTTGAAAAATAATCCATTATCTAAACTCAAAAAAAAGTTAGGAACAAAAAACTGAAATAGGTAATTTTCCCAACTTTGACGGACACATAGACAAAGGTAGAAAATTAACAGAATACTGAAACTAGGGTTGATTCGACATGGCCTTCCTTCCGATATTTCATCCGATATGATATTTTTCAAAAATATCGGATGAACCGATATATCGGAAGGAAAATATCGGATGAAACGATATATCGGAAGGAAAATATCGGATGAACCGATATATCGGAAGGAAAATATCGGATGAACCGATATATATCGGAAGGAAAATATCGGATGAACCCATATATCGGATGAACCGATTTATCGAAAGGAAAATATCGGATGAACCGATATATCGGAAGGAAAATATCGCAAATATCGGAAGGAGAATATCGGATGAACCGATATATCGGAAGGAAAATATCGGATGAACCGATATATCGGAAGGAAAATATCGGATGAGCCGATATATCGGAAGGAAAATATCGGATGAACCGATATATCGGAAGGAAACTATCGGATGAACCGATATATCGGAAGGAAAATATCGCAAATATCGGAAGGAGAATATCGGATGAACCGATATATCGGAAGGAAAATATCGGATGAACCGATATATCGGAAGGAAAATATCGGATGAGCCGATATATCGGAAGGAAAATATCGGATGAACCGATATATCGGAAGGAAACTATCGGATGAACCGATATATCGGAAGGAAAATATCGGATGAGCCGATATATCGGAAGGAAAATATCGGATGAACCGATGTATCGAAAGGAAAATATCGGATGAACCGATATATCGGAAGGAAAATATCGGATGAACCGATATATCGGAAGGAAAATATCGGATAAACCGATATATCGGAAGGAAAATATCAGATGAACCGATATATCGGAAGGAAAATATCGGATGAACCCATATATCGGATGAACTGATATATCGGAAGGAAAATATGTATCGCAAATATTGGAAGGAGAATATCGGATGAACCGATATATCGGAAGGAAAATATCGGATGAACCCATATATCGGATGAACTCATATATCGGATGGAAAATATCGGATGAACCGATTTATCGAAAGGAAAATATCGGATGAACCGATATATCGGAAGGAAAATATCTGATAAACCGATATATCGGAAGGAAAATATCAGATGAACCGATATATCGGAACGAAATATCGCTAATATCGGAAGGAGTATATCGCGATATTTCTGAAATATTGTGATATTTCGCGATATATCGCATCGGATGTTAACAGTTATCCGTGTGTTGCCCCATTTTTCTTTCGGATTCATATCGTTAAAATATCACGATATATCGGTAAGGAATATCGTATCGGATAAAATATCGGAATGAAAATATCGGATGAGCCGATATATCGGAAGGAAAATATCGGATGAACCGATATATCGGAAGGAAAATATCGGATGAACCGATATATCAGAAGGAAAATATCGATATTCCGATTTATCGGAAGTATCGCAACAACCCTAGAAACAAGCATTTCGCGACGCCGCCAAGGGGAGTTTTGAAAACGGGAGCACGAGCGCTTTACCTCCTTTTTCTCAAATGGGAACATCCTTTTTCTGTATTCCAAGGGAGGAAAATGTGTTTTTTTCCCGCCTAAATCGAAAATTGAAGTTTTAAAAAAATCGATCTTGTATTTTTTAAAATATAATATGGATGTACTGAGTTTTAAAAGTTAAAATCATCCTGGGAAGAGAAAATTTGATGATTTAGTTCCCTTGGGATTAACCAGCAGCTCAACAAACGACCCTCTTTCCAATATTCATAAATAGAAGCCAAGATATAACGTGACCCTCTTCTGAATTTTAATGAAATGAAAACCCTCTTTCCATGATGTCATTGTCTTTTAGGATTCAAAAAAAAAGGGAGAAAATATTAATTTTTATTTAATTTAGCTTTTTACGGAGATTCTTCCCCATATGGAAACGTTGATGGAGGAATATCAGGATAGAGATGAAAAACTCTGGCCGGAACTGATCGGCTACAACCCCTACGACACAATTATATTGGAGGATCTGAACGTGAGTAGAATGGAGAGAGAAAAAAGTTTTATAACCATAAACGGAACGACCTCCTCGTATTTTCCATTTTAGTTTTCTCTCTGGTAGTTTTATTCACTTTTAATGCTTTCCAGGAAAGAAATTATCATGTGATCGAACGTCGAAAATGTCTGGATTTGAAGCATGCACTTCTCGTTTTGAAAAGCTTAGGGAGGTTCCATGGGATGTCGAAGATACTTTTGAACCGTGGGATGCTTTCCGATGACGATTTAAAGCCGATGTATTTAGCATCGGATTCACCTTATACGAAAAGGATCATCGAAGGCGGTCTAGCGCGACTTTCTCAAATTATGATTTCTTCCTGGCCTCCGGAGTGGTAAGCGTGTACTTTAATACCAACCCCGTTTTAAGACTTTACGATAAAACGTAAGTGCAGGAAGGAAATCGCCGACAGGATAGCCAACGATGTTGAAAGTGCGTGCGCACGAGTCAAGCAACTTGCGAAAATCGACGAAGAAACCTTTCTCGTTCTAAACCACGGTGACTGTTGGATCTGTAATTTGATGTTCAAAAACAGCCCAATCGACGAAAATGAACCTATTTCTATGAGGTAAATATGAGGCGCTCCGGGTACGAAGGGCGAACTCAACAAAACGTAGCTTCGAGATATTCGCATTTTAAAGTTTTATGGGGCGAACTCAACAGAAAAGTCATGCCCTGATGGGAAAAGGAGTGGGGGTTGTGGACTAGGATGTGGAGTTCGCCCTTCGTACGCTCGGATATCGCAGTTAGAGCTTTGCCCTATATCGGTTTTACGTATTTAAAGGGGAAAAAGGGCGAACTCAACATAAATATGGGTGTATTCACCAAGAGGTCTAGAATCTGAAAATGAAATAAAAATTGTCCTATGTTGAGTTCGCCCTTCGTACCCGGACCGCCTTATAGCATACCTATTTCCCCCTACAAGGATTGAAGCCTGGGGGTTGGTAGTTGCGCCCCAATTATCAGATGACTGATGTTTTCTTGAAGGTTTATAGATTTCCAAATGAGCCATTATAACTCTTACGGTTGGGACCTCGTCTACTTCATATACAGCAGTATCAGAGCGGAGGATCGACGCCGGAATTACGATAAGCTAATAGAAGTTTACCACCACTCGTTATCGACCACACTTGAATATTACGGTTTCGCTCATGAGATTCCGACCTTTGAAGACATCAAGAAGGAAATCGATCGTCTCGACTATTTGGCTTTTGTGGTCATCTCGACAGTTTACCCGGTCGTCTCCGCTGACGCGAATCTCCCTCTGGACATGGACAAAATGAACGATCCCGATTTCTCCCTCGCATACAACCCCGAAATATACGAAGCCGATAAATTTAAAGAAGCCGTAGGAGAAGATATCAAACAATTCTTCGAAAAAGCTATCATTTGATTTACCTATGGAGAATCAAAAACTGAAAAAATGAATCTTGCTATAATACATAAATAATTTTAAAAAAATTTACGAATCAGTTTTTAGTTATTCACAATCCAAAAATGCCGAAACGTTCGACCTTCAAATAAAAAGCGACAGATTGACGAAATAGATATCGTAAAATTTTAGGGCCCTTCTAGCTTCTCTTTTATTATACCTAAAAATGATCCGATTTTCATTTTGAAAATTTATTTCTTCATATTTTGGGAAAGAAAAGCTTTCTAGAAGGCCCTTTTTTCAGCTTCCACCCAAGCAAACCTCAACCTCAAATGGTTTTAAGTTCCTTAAAGAAGTTATTGTGATACCCTCCACGATGGGTTTTTGGGGAAGGGACTTCCAGACCACGGAGGGTCAAATTGAATATTGATCTTTAGTATTGATTATTAGTAGGGAGAAATTTCATACTTCCACGCCTTACGAGAGGGACCTCTCTCGGGCAAAAATCCCATTATTTCTACCGTGACACTTGAAGAATTCTTCAGAAAAAAAAGCGCTTTAAAAAAGTAAATTCGGAAAATTAAAAAAAGTAGGAGAAAATTGTTCGAAAAAAATTGGAAAATTTTTTGAAAAGAAAAAAAACTTAGAAAAATTTTTCCCCTCCGTTAAACTTCCTCCTTCCTCCTCCCTTATACTTCCCCTCCCTTGTACTCTCCCTCCGTTATACCCATCCCTTATACTTCCCCTTTCTTATAATTCCCCCTCCCTTATACTTCCCCCTTCGCTATACTTCCCCTCCCTTATATTAGGTGTACAAAATGAAACTCAGCCACAGGGTAAATTTGAATTTTGTAGATTTTAGCCGAGTTTCATGTTGTACACCACCAAGTAGTTCATTTTTTCAAAATTGTGAACATTTTAGGCGTTAAAGTCCATCAAAGTTGACCTTCTCCGTGTAAGAAGGTTATTGAAGTATAACCATTAAGAAGGTTAATTTTTAAAGGCTTGTAAATCGTAAACCGTTACAGATATTGAAAAAATGCACAAAATAAAATCTGTTGGAAATTCAATTTTCTTTAATTTTTATTATATTCATTTTTTCTCTAGGACGCACTGTTTTCAAGATAAATTTATTTAAAAAAAAAATTATTTTCCGAAAATGGTGCATCCTAGAAAAAATAATTAAGTACAAATTTATAGAGAATTAAATTTCCTACAATTTTTATTTATTAGGTGTACAAAATGAAACTCAGCCACAGGGTAAAATTGAATTTTGTAGATTTTAGCCGAGTTTCATTTTGTACACCTAATACTTCCCCCTCCGTCATACTTCCCCCTCCATTATACTTCCCCTCTTTAATACTTCCCCCTCCTTTATTTTTACTTCTCTTAGGAAGATTTCGTTCGAAGCTCTTCAAACTGGTACTTTTTGTTCAAAATTCTAGCTTCTCTTTTCTTGGTCTTAAAAATGAAACGATTTTCATTTTGAAAATTGATTTCTTCATATTTTGGGAAAGAAAAGCTTGCTACAAGGCCCTTTTTTCAGCTTCCATTTAAGAAAGTGGATATCCTCCACCAATTTTTAAATTAGAAATTAAAATATTTTTTATACTTCAGCTATTCCAAAGATCAAAGAGGTTCTAAATCATTTTTCAAAATAAGAATTCATCCAAAATCGGCTTCCAAAAAAACTTTTGGTGGAAGGTTTTGACAGGTTGAGACATGAAACGCAGGAGAGTCATGCGGGTTTGTATAACTAATTTAATTTTCCATCAATACTTCTTTTTTCCTTTTTTTTTCTTTCTTTCAACCAATCAATGCCTACTCGTGGTTCAGGTTCCCCCGTGAAGAACATGAGATTGTCACCGTCCTGATTGTGTCTATTGTCCCTCATTTCGTTTTCTCTCTTTTTTTCTCTCTTTTATTGAAAAAATCGATTTTTTTGTTTTTGTTTAACGGAAAACTTTAAATTATTTAAATGAAGTTTAGCTCAAGATATAGAGGAACGCCAGTTGTTACATACGTCTTTCCAGATGTCTCGCATGACCTCAATATCTCAAACTTACCCATAATATTGAGACTTTAATTATTATAAATCTTCCACGCTTTTAAACCAAAAAGGGATTTACAGTTATCGTAAACAGAATTTTAATTAATTTCGCCTTTTGAGGGTCAGGGGGAAAAAAAAGTCAAGTTTTTAGGGTTATAAACGTTGATGTAGGGCCTTTTCGTATATGTTTTGCTTTGAAAGTTGGGGGGATTGACTGGTTTTTACTCGCATTTTCATCCATTAGGGAAAAGCGTCCTCCCATTATTCCCTCTATCAATCTTTTACCGAAGTCATTTCGTTTCCCCGAAGAGTTTCGATTTGGAAGGGTAGAAAAAAAAGCAATAAAAATATTTAATTTACGATCAGAAAAAATTGCTGTTTAAGCGGTTATCAAAATATTAAAAAATCATTTTTAACAACTTTCAAAAATCAATTATACCCTTAGGAAGATAAACAATTCTTGTTTTTTTTTAATTCAAAAACTGTTGTTTTAGTTCTAGATATCCAATTAAAGAGAGGACAAAACAATTACGATTGTAAAAGGGAAAATGATCTGACCTCCAATTACTGGCTAATAAGTTGCGTTTGCATTTCCCCTGGCTAGGTTTCGCTAATCAGATATTAAACTTTTATCTCCAATCCGAAGGGCAAAATTGCCTATAAAAATGAGAGAAAAGAAATGTTATTGTGACGGCCTCCATGAACGGTTTTTGGGAGATGGACTTGAGGAATCATCTAAAGTTTTGTTTATTGGGTAATTCTTAATGGTTACCTTCTTAATGGTTATACTTCAATAACCTTCTTACACGGAGAAGGTCAACTTTTGATGGACTTTAACGCCTAAAATGTTCAAAATTTTGAAGAAATGAACTACTAGGTGTAGAAAATGAAACTCGGCTAAAATCTACAAAATTCAAATTTACCCTGAGGCTGAGTTTCATTTTGTACACCTAATAAATAAAACTTGCAGGAAATTTAATTCTCTATAAATTTGCACTTAATTATTTTTTTCGAGGGTGCACCATTTTCGGAAAATAATTTTTTTAAAATAAATTTATCTTGAAAACAGTGCGTCCTAGAGAAAAAATGAATAGAATAAAAATTAAAGAAAATTAAATTTCCAACTTATTTTATTTAGTGCATTTTTTCAATATCTGTAACGGTTTACGATTTACCAGCCTTTAAAAATTAACCTTCTAAATGGTGATAGTTCAATAACCTTCTTACACGGAGAAGGTCAACTTTTGATGGACTTTAACGCCTAAAATGTTCAAAATTTTGAAAAAATGAACTACTAGGTGTACAAAGTGAAACTCGGCTAAAATCTACAAAATTCAAACCCTGTGGCTGAGTTTCATTTTGTACACCTAATAACTTCCTTAAAGAAGTTATTGTGATACCCTTCTCGTCGGTTTTTTGGGGTCTTCCAGACCCCGGAGGGCCAAATCGAATATTGATCTTTACCAATCTCAGCTTTGTCTGTGGTGCCGGCCGGCCGTCTTTTTTCCGGAACACTTTACGGCCACAGTTTTCAACCGATTTTCAGCAAATTTTCTAAAAATTGGAAAAAGGAAAAACTGCGCTGGGGAAATGATCGTCCATGAAGTAACATTCTCGACGACCACGAAAATTTCATTTTTCAAGACCCTCATGTTGGAAAGGAAATTCGAGATCTGAACGAATAAATCCAATTTACTTCGCAAAACCATTTTTTCCATCGTTTTTTATAAAAATACGATTGTAATTTTGTTGAAACTATTCAATAATTGCACATCAATCATTTCTTTAAAAAAGGAGTTAAACGAAATATTTACGAGGGTACCACATAAGTTTAAATTAACTCGTCTTACTTCCCATGTTTACAATTCAGGCCTACACTCAACCATAAATCTGAAGCTCAAGTTGAAATTAAACAAGGATTGTCGACTCGCCACCCTTTTTTTTTTCTCCCACTCCCTTCGCCCTTTATCGAAAAGTTAAAAGTGCCAACACAATTTTCTAAAAAAGAAAATGTCACTGTTCAAAAAATTAAAAGATCACTTGTTATCGCTCCATCATTTCTTACAGGCAACGTTCGAAAAGTTAGAAGATTTCCTTATAGAATAAAAAACAGAAAAAAGTTCTAATCTTGAGCTGGACTTCCTCAAAGTAGCAAAATTTAATGAATTTTCATTTTTCATCCCTACTTTGAAAAAAAAAAAAATTATGCATCGAGGTAGAAAAACTGGAAGCCTCCTTCCAGCCACGCAGCGGGCGAGAACACGATAAATTTCTTCCTACTATACTTTTCGAGAACAAATTTTTTTTCTCATTAAATGCTACCTGAATTTTGTGAAAAATTTGGATTTACAGGCTTTGAATGTCTTTTTCTACACAAAAGCTTGTAAAACGAAAAATAGAGGGATCACTGTGTTTTGTTTTTCAAAGAGCTGTAGGGATTAAACTGTACAAATTAAAATTTTTTCGCTTTAGGATTCTCAAAGGATATTGTCCCACCTTTCCAACGGTACCTGTAAAAGTAAAATGTATCAAATATTAAGGGAGATACGTTAGTTTAAAATCGATGAGAATTTTTACTTAGAAATGGAAGAGTTTTCCAGACGCAGAAGAGGAAAAATGATTTGTGATCTTTACCGATCATGAGGTTGTCTGTGGTGCCGGCCGTCCGTCACATTTTTCCGAAATACTTTACGGCCGAAAATCCGATTCTCACTGAATTATCTTTTACTCCTGGTTTCTTTATAAAAGGATTACCACGAAACTAATTATCGGATTTTCTTATATAATATATTTTTGGAAATAGCTAGTCAAAACCTACAAAATGGCTACTGTATTTTTTGGAAAAAACGTTTTAGTCGAAAAGTAACTTTTCCTTTTCCCAAAGGAAAACTTTTTCGGAAAAACTGCTCCCAAGACCGTATAGACATTCCCGAAATAACGAGAACAAGCTTTTGTAAAAAAAATTCTGACGATTTTTATTGGTCAAATAAAGGAAAGTAATTTTAGAAGCGAAGGTGCTGCGATCTCTTGTTTTTAAAACAAAGTTTTCTGACGGTACGATGCGCCTTAATTTTGTTTGGACTTGTTAGGGAGTTTTTTTTCCCAAAGGAAAACTTTTTCGGAAAAACTGCTCCCAAGACCGTATAGACATTCCCGAAATAACGAGAACAAGCTTTTGTAAAAAAAATTCCGACGATTTTTATTGGTCAAATAAAGGAAAGTAATTTTAGAAGCGAAGGTGCTGCGATCTCTTGTTTTTAAAACAAAGTTTTCTGACGGTACGATGCGCCTTAATTTTGTTTGGACTTGTTAGGGAGGTTTGATTATGTAATGAAAATTTAGACTAGGTAATAAATATATTATTGTTTATACAATGGCTCACATCAGTGTTTTTTGTGGTAACCCCATTTTTTGTGCTCGTCATGTCCTCCTTTTTTGCCGTGTTTATGATGGTGTCCGTATTTTCGTCGTGCCCTCCGGCTTTTTTATGTCCGTGATGGTGTTTATGATGGGATCCTTTACGATAATGTCCCTTTTTCCCTTTATGCCCGCTGTGGTAGCCGCCGTGGTGATGTCCTTTTTTATGATGTCCGCCCTTTTTGTGACCGTGATGGTGATGGTATCCGCCATGTTTGTCATGATGGCCTTCGTCGTGGTGTTCGTCGTAGAATTCCTTCTTTTTTTTGTATTCGTCTAGTTTATGTATTTCGTGTTTTCCTTTTGTCGAGTGCCCTTTATTGTATGAGCCCTTGTCGGCGAATTTATGCCCTTTGTGACCCTTCTCGCCTTTATGGTGTTCTTGATAGTATCCGCCTTCGTCATGATGTTTCTTTTTATGACCGCCATGTTCTTCGTAGTTACCTTTCTTCCCTCCTTTATCGTGATGTCCCTTTTTCCCTTCTTCGAACTCGTGGTATTTCTTATGACCCGAATCGCCTTTTTCTCCTTCGCTTTCGTGGTGATCTGAATGGTGCTTATGCCCTCCGCCCTTCTCCCAATGCGAGGGCGACGCCTCTAAATCGTATTTCGTCTCATAAACCTCACAGACACAAACACTTAAAAATAAAATGAGAAGCGCGATCCGTAAAAGCAACATCCCGACTAAACGCCAATTAGGAGGAAACCTTTTTTTTATATTATAGCGAATGTTGCAAGGGGTTTCCGTTCGATTCATCTGATTGAGCCGTGTGATCCATCGCTTCATTGGGCTTTACTCAACGATTCGATAGACCCGTCAACCTCAATATCTTCTCCGGACAACTTTCAAACAGAAATAAATCTTTTTAGAACGATTGTTTAACCTAACCACTATTTTTGTATTGTAAACTATTTAAATAAATATTTCTATGGGAGGGGGCTTTATCAATAACTTTGTTCCAACCGCAGTTTGAAACTGGTTTGAAACTCCTGGAGCATGCGCAGAAGGATTTCCACGTCAGATTTGACGGACAAACGATTTGAGCGAGGTCAGATTTGACGTCTAAGTCCTTCAAACTGCGGTTGGAACAAAGCTATTATTTTACTCATAAATATTGTCATAAAACTTGACTTTTACTTTTGGAGTTCTTAATAAGAAACAGAGGCCTCATAAGAGGTTACTTGTGTTAAGTCATATAAACTAATTTAGAGCCTAGAGGTCCATTTATGTCATCATAAACTTTGACAATGACATAATTCCTATTTTTCTCTCTAGTAACAACTATTTCAAACTAATCTATTAGGTGTACAAAATGAAACTCAGCCACAGGGTTTTGAATTTTGTAGATTTTAGCCGAGTTTCATTTTGTACACCTAGTAGTTCATTTTTTCAAAATTTTGAACATTTTAGGCGTTAAAGTCCATCAAAAGTTGACCTTCTCCGTATAAGAAGGTTATTGAAGTAATAATTACGAAGGTAAATTTTTAAAGGCTCGTAAATCGTAAACCGTTACAGATATTGAAAAAATGCACAAAATAAAATCTGTTGGAAATTTAATTCTCTTTAATTTTTATTCTATTCATTTTTTCTCTAGGACGTACTGTTTTCAAGATAAATTTATTTAAAAAAAAATTATTTTCCGAAAACGGTGCATCCTAGAAAAAAATAATTAAGTACAAATTTATAGAGAATTAAATTTCCTACAGTTTTTATTTATTGGGTGTACAAAATGAAACTCAGCCACAGGGTAAATTTGAATTTTGTACATTATAGCCGAGTTTCATTTTGTACACCTAATATATCGATATATTTGAGCCGATATATCGGTCTTTCGATAATATCGGAGGTTCCGATCAAATGCTATCCGTTTTCTTCCGATATATATCGGATATATTTTTTTCTTCCAAACAACTATGACCGTCCGTTTGAATTTAGGTCAAAAAACACTACTTTATTTTGAATATAAATGTATATTTTGAACGTTAGTGCATAAATTATGTGAACGCAAGTTTTAATAGATAGTCGCATGCGGCATTTTCGACCAAAAAACGCCTTTTTTAAGGTATTTTTCACAGTTTTTGTCTAAGAAACAACCGTTTGACTGTATTTTTTGGTGTTTTTTTACGGTGTTCTGGTCTAGAATACTATAAAAACACCTATTTCACCGGATTTTTGGTATTTTTCCTAGATATTTTCACCAAGGCTCCAGAGAACTTCTACTTTTTCTAGTTTTATGGGCGAATATTGTCGGGGTTATTACCTTATATTTCAGGTATCTTTACATTTGCATATTTCGTCTATTTAAGTGTATTTAAGTCCAATAATAATGAAGGTCGGGGTTTTCTTGGCTTGGCGGAACGCTGCCGCGTTGCTAAATAATACTTTCCCCCAATATATCAATATATTTCTATCGATATATCGATATATTTCTTTCGATATATCGTGTCACCGGTATAATTCTTCCGATATATCGGGTCACCGGTATATTTCCGATATATCGGGTCACCGGTATATTTCCGATATATCGGGTCACCGGTGTGTTTCTTCCGATATATCGGGTCACCGGTGTGTTTCTTCCGATATATCGGGTCACCGGTGTGTTTCTTCCGATATATCGGGTCACCGGTGTGTTTCTTCCGATATATCGGGTCACCGGTGTGTTTCTTCCGATATATCGGGTAACCGGTGTGTTTCTTCCGATATATCGGGTCACCGGTGTGTTTCTTCCGATATATCGGGTCACCGGTGTGTTTCTTCCGATATATCGGGTCACCGGTGTGTTTCTTCCGATATATCGGGTCACCGGTGTGTTTCTTCCGATATATCGGGTCACCGGTGTGTTTCTTCCGATATATCGGGTCACCGGTGTGTTTCTTCCGATATATCGGGTCACCGGTGTGTTTCTTCCGATATATCGGGTCACCGGTGTGTTTCTTCCGATATATCGGGTCACCGGTATATTTCTTCCGATATATCGGGTCACCGGTATATTTCTTCCGATATATCGGGTCACCGGTATAATTCTTCCGATATATCGGGTCACCGGTATATTTCTTCCGATATATCGGGTCACCGGTATATTTCTTCCGATATATCGGGTCACCGGTATATTTCTTCCGATATATCGTGTCACCGGTATAATTGTTCCGATATATCGGGTCACCGGTATATTTCTTCCGATATATCGGGTCACCGGTATATTTCTTCCGATATATCGGGTCACCGGTATATTTCTTCCGATATATCGGGTCACCGGTATATTTCTTCCGATATATCGTGTCACCGGTATAATTGTTCCGATATATCGGGTCACCGGTATATTTCTTCCGATATATCGGGTCACCGGTATATTTCTTCCGATATATCGGGTCACCGGTATATTTCTTCCGATATATCGGGTCACCGGTATATTTCTTCCGATATATCGGGTCACCGGTATATTTCTTCCGATATATCGGGTCACCGGTATATTTCTTCCGATATATCGGGTCACCGGTATATTTCTTCCGATATATCGGGTCACCGGTATATTTCTTCCGATATATCGTGTCACCGGTATATTTCTTCCGATATATCGTGTCACCGGTATAATTGTTCCGATATATCGGGTCACCGGTATATTTCTTCCGATATATCGGGTCACCGGTATATTTCTTGCGATATATCGGGTCACCGGTATATTTCTTCCGATATATCGGGTCACCGGTATATTTCTTCCGATATATCGGGTCACCGGTATATTTCTTCCGATATATCGGGTCACCGGTATATTTCTTCCGATATATCGGGTCACCGGTATATTTCTTCCGATATATCGGGTCACCGGTATATTTCTTCCGATATATCGGGTCACCGGTATATTTCTTCCGATATATCGGGTCACCGGTATATTTCTTCCGATATATCGTGTCACCGGTATAATTGTTCCGATATATCGGGTCACCGGTATATTTCTTCCGATATATCGGGTCACCGGTATATTTCTTCCGATATATCGGGTCACCGGTATATTTCTTCCGATATATCGGGTCACCGGTATATTTCTTCCGATATATCGGGTCACCGGTATATTTCTTCCGATATATCGGGTCACCGGTATATTTCTTCCGATATATCGGGTCACCGGTATATTTCTTCCGATATATCGGGTCACCGGTATATTTCTTCCGATATATCGGGTCACCGGTATATTTCTTCCGATATATCGGGTCACCGGTATATTTCTTCCGATATATCGTGTCACCGGTATAATTGTTCCGATATATCGGGTCACCGGTATAATTGTTCCGATATATCGGGTCACCGGTATATTTCTTCCGATATATCGGGTCACCGGTATATTTCTTCCGATATATCGGGTCACCGGTATATTTCTTCCGATATATCGGGTCACCGGTATATTTCTTCCGATATATCGTGTCACCGGTATAATTGTTCCGATATATCGGGTCACCGGTATATTTCTTCCGATATATCGGGTCACCGGTATATTTCTTCCGATATATCGGGTCACCGGTATAATTCTTCCGATATATCGGGTCACCGGTATAATTCTTCCGATATATCGGGTCACCGGTATATTTCTTCCGATATATCGGGTCACCGGTATATTTCTTGCGATATATCGGGTCACCGGTATATTTCTTCCGATATATCGGGTCACCGGTATATTTCTTCCGATATATCGGGTCACCGGTATATTTCTTCCGATATATCGGGTCACCGGTACATTTCTTCCGATATATCGGGTCACCGGTACATTTCTTCCGATATATCGGGTCACCGGTATATTTCTTGCGATATATCGGGTCACCGGTATATTTCTTCCGATATATCGGGTCACCGGTATATTTCTTCCGATATATCGGGTCACCGGTATATTTCTTCCGATATATCGGGTCACCGGTACATTTCTTCCGATATATCGGGTCACCGGTACATTTCTTCCGATATATCGGGTCACCGGTATATTTCTTCCGATATATCGGTCAACCGATATATCGATATATTTTTTATATATCGCCCATCTCTACCCCGGAGGTTCAAATCGAATATTGATCTTTACCGATCTCAATTTTGTCTGTGGTGCCGGCCGGCCGTAGCATTTTTTTCGGATCACTTTACAGCCACAGTTTTCAACCAAATTTTCTTTAGTAGGAGAACAAGTAACGAACGAGAGCGATTTTTGAATTTCGAAAAAAGGGCGGAGATATGTCTGTTTGAAATTTTAAAAAATTCGCTGCGGCCGAACCGTTTGTCCGATTTTCACCAAATTTTCACCAATTACTACTTATATTTTTTACGAATTTTTGGTTTAAAAAATTTATGATTTTTTCAACAATAATAATTATTATCATTTTAGTAGGGAGAAATTTCTTACTTCCACCCGCTACGAGAGGGACCTCCCTTGGGCAAAAATCCCATTTTTTTAAAAAGCTTTAATGAATTCAAACATCAAAGAAATAAATAAAAAATTTATTTAATTAAAAATTCAACAATGAATTAGAGTAATTGGACGAAATGAAAAAAAAAAAAATTACATTTAAATCTTTACTTTTGAAACTTTAATTGGTGATTTATTAATTATAATGGATCAAGAATGAAGTCAAAAGAAAAAATTTATTCGGATTATTCGCGTGGAGGGAAAGGCAGAAATCCATTAAAAGGAGTTTTTATAGAAAAAATCGGATCTAAAAAGGAATTAAAGATGTTTTTTTCTTAAGAAAAAAAAAAAGTTGAAGGAGGAAAAAAAAGGTTTTTTTTAAAAAGGGAAACATCTTTGACGTAAGCTCCCATCCAGCCCCCGCGCACGAAGTTTTTCCCACCTCCAAAGAGAAATTGAGTATAAAATAATAAGTGAGGTAATTCCTTCGGAGTGGCAAGGAAATGATGGACTTTATCATAATTTACTAACGCGGGGATCCCCCCCTGTGTTTAGTCTACAAATCTTCTATAATAATCTCATTTTCAACCCGCTTTTCCTCCTGTTATTTTTCGGCTGAGACAAATTACTTGATGAGGGTAATTTAATTTTTTTTCAACACTTTAAATATTTCTCTCATCTCCGAAAGAGTTTTCCGACTAAAATATTGAAAAACAATTAAAATAATTATGTTTACTCGAATAAAATTCCGGCCGGACGGCCGGACGGCCGGACGGCCGGCACCACAGACAAAGTCAGGATCGGCAAAGATCACTTATCAGATTTATCCTACGGGGTCTGGAAGACCCTTTTCTAGTAACAGGGGGTCGGAGGGTATCACAGTAACTTCTTGAGGAAGTTAACAAAGAGGCGACATTTTTTTACTTATTTAAAGAAGTAATTGTGATACCCTCCTCGTCGGGTTTTTGGGGTCTTCCAGACCCCGGAGGGTCAAATCGACTTTGATTTTTACCGATCTCAACTATGTCTGTGGTGCCCGCCGGCCGTAGCATTTTTTTTTGCGGAACCCTTTACGGCCATAGTTTTCAACCGACTTCCACCAGATTTTCACCAAATTTTCTTTAGTCGGTGAACATGAAACTAACGAGGGCGAATTTTGAATTTCGAAAAAATGGCGGAGATATTATGTCTGTTTGAAATTTTAAGAAATTCGCAGCTGCCGTTGGTCCGATTTTCACCAAATTTTCATTAATTACTCCTTATATTTTTTACGAATTTTTTGTGTAAAAATTTTCATTTTTTGCAGTAGGGAGAAATTTCATACTTCCACGCCTTATGAGAGGGACCTCTCTCGGCCAAAAATCCAAATGTTTCTACCTACAAAAATTAATTCAAATGTAATAGGAAGTAAAACGGAGGGGGAAGTATAACGGAGGGGGAAGTATAAGGGAGGGGAAGTTTAACGGAGGGGGAAGTTTTTCTAGTTTTTTTTCGTTTCAAAAAATTTTCTAATTTTTTTTTCGACAAATTTTACAACTTTTTTTAAATTTTCCGAGTTTTCTTTTTTAAAGCGCTTTTTTTCCTAAAAAATTTTCTTTTTTTTTTTTTTCGAAAATTCAAGTGTCAAGGTAGAAACAATGGGATTTTTGCCCGAGAGATATTTTTTACGAATTATTTGTGTAAAAAATTTTCATTTTTTGCAGTAGGGAGAAATTTCATACTTCCACGCCATATGAGAGGGACCTCTCTCGGGCAAAAATCCCATTGTTTCTTCCTACAGAAATTAATTCAAATGTAATAGGAAGTAAAACGGAGGGGGAAGTATAAGGGAGGGGAAGTATAACGGAGGGGGAAAGTTTTTCTAGGTTTTTTTTTTCGTTTCAAAAAATTTTCTAATTTTTTTTTTGACAATTTTTACAACTTTTTTAAAGTTTCCGAGTTTTCTTTTTTAAAGCGCTTTTTTTTTCTAAAAAATTTTCTTTTTTTTCGAAAATTCAAGTGTCAAGGTAGAAACAATGGGATTTTTGCCCGAGAAATATTTTTTTACGAATTTTTTGTGCAAAAAGTTTTCATTTTTTGCAGTAGGGAGAAATTTCATATTTCCACGCCTTACGAGAGGGACCTCTCTCGGGCAAAAATCCCATTGTTTCTTCCTACAAAAATTAATTCAAATGTAATAGGAAGTAAAACGGAGGGGGAAGTATAAGGGAGGGGAAGTATAAAGGAGGGGAAAAATTTTTCTAAGTTTTTTCTTTTCAAAAAATTTTCTAATTTTTTTTTCGACAAATTTTACAACTTTTTTTTAATTTTCCGAGTTTTCTTTTTTAAAGCGCTTTTTTTCTTAAAAAATTTTTTTTTTTCGAAAATTCAAGTGTCAAGGTAGAAACAATGGGATTTTTGCCCGAGATATATTTTTTACGAATTTTTTGTGTACCTAAAAAATTTTCATTTTTTGCAGTAGGGAGAAATTTCATATTTCCACGCCTTATGAGAGGGACCTCTCTCGGGCAAAAATCCCATTGTTTCTTCCTACAAAAATTAATTCAAATGTAATAGGAAGTAAAACGGAGGGGGAAGTATAAGGGAGGGGAAGTATAACGGAGGGGGAAAGTTATTCTAGTTTTTTTTTTCGTTTCAAAAAATTTTCTAATTTTTTTTTCGACAAATTTTGCAACCTTTTTTTTAATTTTCCGAGTTTTCTTTTTTAAAGCGCTTTTTTTTCTAAAAAATTTTCTTTTTTTTCGAAAATTCAAGTGTCAAGGTAGAAACAATGGGATTTTTGCCCGAGAGATATTTTTTACGAATTTTTTGTGTAAAAAATTTTCATTTTTTGCAGTAGGGAGAAATTTCATACTTCCACGCCTTACGAGAGGGACCTCTCTCGGGCAAAAATCCCATTGTTTCTTCCTACAAAAATTAATTCAAATGTAATAGGAAGTAAAACGGAGGGGGAAGTATAAGGGAGGGGTAGTATAACGGAGGGGGAAGTATAAGGGAGGGGAAGTATAACGGAGGGGGAAAGTTTTTCTAATTCTTTTTTCTCTAAAAAAAATTTTCTAATTTTTTTTCGACAAATTTTACAACTTTTTTTTTAATTTTTCGAGTTTTTTTTAAGCGCTTTTTTCTAAAAAATTTTCTTTTTTTTTCGAAAATTCAAGTGTCAAGGTAGAAACAATGGGATTTTTGCCCGAGAGATATTTTTACGAATTTTTGTGTAAAAAATTTTCATTTTTTGCAGTAGGGAGAAATTTTATACTTCCACGCCTTATGAGAGAGACCTCTCTCGGGCAAAAATCCTTTTGTTTCTACCTAGACACTTGAATTTTCGAGAGAAAAAAAGAGCTTAGAAAATGTTTTAGAAAAAATAAGTGCTTTAAAAAAGAAAACTCGGAAAATTTAAAAAAAAAATTGTAAAATTTTTCGGAAAAAAAATCAGAAAAATTAGAAAATTTGTTGAAAAGAAACAAAAATTTTTGAAAAATTTCCCCCCTCCATTATAATTCCCCCTCCGATATACTTCACTCTCCGTTATACTTCCCCCTGCGTTATACGTCCCCTCCCTTATACTTCCCCCTCCATTATACTTCCCCTCCCTTATACTTCCCCTCCGTTTTACTTCCTATTACATTTGAATTAATTTTTGTCTACCTTTTTAATGTTTACTACCATTGATATCTACAAAAGCGCATGTTTAAAAAACAAAAGGGGACTCAAAATACAATTTCCGACTATTCCACACGAATGCACGTTCTCAGAATATTTTTACAGCCCGTGTTAAATTACAGACTTCGTTGTTTGCCAAAGGATATTGAATTTAAATTGTATTTTGAAGGAAAAACGGTTGAAGTAGGTTGTAGAAAAAGGGGTCGGGGGATAGTTTTTCACCTTGCATAAATTAAAATCACGAACAAAAGAGGTGTTGGGGGTTTTTAGTTTTGGAAAGAGTCCAAATAGTAGTCAAATCATAAACAGTATTCCTTTTGTTTACAAGCACGGATTTCCCCCGCCCACATGGTTTATTCCTAACGTTTATTTAGTCTCTCAGACTTAATTTAAATTATTCCCCATGCGCCATTATGAGCTTTGGCAAGCTTAAAGGGCTTTCGTATGTCTAAAGTACTCGAGAGAGAGAGAAAAAAAAAATTTAGAAATTGAGAAATTGCCCGTGAATAGACTATTTCAAATGTGCTTTTTTTTCCGCCCGAAGGGAAAAAACTCAGTGATTGATTAGGTCTAATGGCATTTAAAAAAGAAAACCTCCAATTCCTTAATATCAAGGATATACGAGAAAAAAAAAATGCCGACTATTTGAAAAATAAGGCTTAAGGAATTTGGGGCCCTTCTAGACCTTCCAAGTATGGTTCAATTTTGACTTAGAAAACTTATTTCTTCACATTTTAGGAAAGCTAAATACGCTGCTAGGCCCTTTTGTAGTTTTTCTCCCGAAAAATGGGAGTTCCCCGAAAATGGTTATTAAAAAATTGACTTCCGAAACACAAAAGAAGGGTTTTTTGTGATGCAATTCAATTTTCTTTGAGGAAAAAAAAATACTAGTTTGCAGAGTTTCCAATGAAAACTTCCTCAAAGAGAAGTAGAAATATAGGAGGGGGAAGTGAAAAGGAGGGGAAGTAAAACGGAGGGGAAGTATAACGGATGAGGAAGTATAAAGGAGGGGGAAGTAAAAAGGAGGGAAAGTATAACGGAGGCGTAATTTTTGTTTCAGAATCACTTTTTTTTATCACAAACTTCTTTAAGGAAGTTAATTATCAGGTGTACAAAATGAAACTCGGCTAAAATCTACAAAATTCCACCTTTTTTTTTTTTTCGAAAAATTATCCAACTTTTTTTTTGAAAAATTTTCCGAGTTTTTTTTTTTTTTTTTTTTTTTTTCGAAACGTTTTCTAAGTTAATGATAATTTTTTGACACCAAAAATTTTTAAAAAATATAAGGAGTAATTGGTGAAAATTTGGTGAAAATGAGAACAGCGGTTCGGCCGCAGCGAATTTTTCAAAATTTCAAACAAACATATCTCCGCCATTTTTTCGAAATTCAAAAATCGCCCAGGTCACATTCTTGTTCTTCGACTAAGGAAGATTTCGTAAAATTCGGTGAAAATCGGTTGAAAACTGTGGCCGTAAAGTGTTCCGGAAAAAATGTTACGGCCGGCCGGCACCACAGACAAAGTTGAGAACGTTAAAGATCCATATTCGAAATGACCCTACGGGGTCTGGAAGACCCCAAAAACCAAAAAGGAAGTTAAAATGACAGGAATGAACCTTTCTTTGTTGCCATTTTACCTTTTTTAAACGTTTTGTATATCAGTTAAACGAACGTAATGGGATTAGGGCGGAGGCAATAAAATCCTGAAATAAAGAAAAATTGACCATAAAATTGTCAATTCGAAAATATCAGGGATAAATTTCCACCGCAATCTCTATATCTAGGTTTTCATTTCATTAGGATTTTCCATTTTATCTTTTCCACTCGGCTACTTCTAATGGAGTTTTTCTACTTATTTCTCTAAGCTCATAAAGTACGGGAGGAAGAAAAAAAAACTCAAAACAAACTCTTAATAAATTTTTTCAATTAAAATTTAATAAACTTAAAAGTTTTTAATACATGAATCGCCTATTAATTTCACAAAACAATTTTTTCTAAGGGATGAAATTTTAATAATCAACGTTGCAGGACAATTTTCTGCCTGTTATTTTCTTTTTGTCGACAAAAATGGGCATATTGATCTCTCAAAAACAGAAGGGATGTTCTTTTTTTCTATCCCTCCGGATTAATCTGATTCGTGGTGACCGTTTTATAAATATTCATTCAACGTTGAAGCTCTTGTCTCCCAGAAATGAATTCCTACCTTCGTGATTATAGAAATCGACTTTTTGACGTTGACGCCTTTTGTTCTATAAAAATTGAAAGTTCGACCAATCGAGTTCGCTCCCAAAAAAAAAATCATGTATGTACTAAAATCTACAAAATTCAAAATTACCCTTCAAATTTTGAGTTTCATTTTGTACACCTAATAAATAAAAATTCTAGGAAATTCAATTCTCCAAAAATTTGTACTTAATTATTTTTTTCTAGGATGCACCATTTTCGGAAAATAATTTTTTTTTTTAAATAAATTTATCTTGAAAACAGTGCGTCATAGAGAAAAAATGAATAAAATAAAAATTAAAGAGAATTAAATTTCCAACAGATTTTATTTTGTGCATTTTTTCAATATCTGTAACGGTTTACGATTTACAAGCCTTTAAAAATTAACCTTCTTAATGGTTGTACTTCATTAACCTTCTTACACGGAGAAGGTCAACTTTTGATGGACTTTAACGCCTAAAATGTTCAATATTTTGAAAAAATGAACTACTCGGTGTACAAAATGAAACTCGGCTAAAATCTACAAAATTCAAATTTACCCTGTGGCTGAGTTTCATTTTGTACACCTAATAAATAAAAATTGTTGGACATTTAATTCTCTATAAATTTGTACTTTATTATTTTTTTCTAGGATGCACCATTTTCGGAAAATATTTTTTTTAAATAAATTTATCTTGAAAACAGTGCGTCCTAGAGAAAAGATGAATAGAATAAAAATTAAAGAGAATTAAATTTCCAACAGATTTTATTTAGTGCATTTTTTCAATATCTGTAACGGTTTACGATTTACAAGCCTTTAAAAATTAACCTTCTTAATGGTTGTACTTCAATAACCTTCTTACACGGAGAAGGTCAACTTTTGATGGACTTTAACGCCTAAAATGTTCAAAATTTTGAAAAAATGAACTACTCGGTGTACATAATGAAACTCGGCTAAAATCTACAAAATTCAAATTTACCCTGTGGCTGAGTTTCATTTTGTACACCTAATAAATACACGCCATTTCCATTGTGCCAAAATGTCTATTTATTTTTTTTTTAAATTAATTAAAAATATTAATTATGGTAATTTAACAAACAATTTGGTTTTGAAATCACTTTCTCTAATTTAAATGGAATGAATATTAATTCAGTGAACAAAAGTGTTGCGGAGGAAAAAAAGGCCGTGTTTTTTCTCTTTCCCTTTCTTTAATTTTCTTTTCCTCCGTTTAGTTTCCTAATTAAAAGCAATATATTTGGCTGTCTCTTCCTTCTTTGAATCTTCACCGTCGGGCGTTTAATAAAGAACATTAATAGACTCGAGGAATTTTCGAGATTTTTTTTTTCCGCCAAACTTGATTTTTTTATTCCTATCCTCCTTTGTTTTCGAAATAATTAAAAATTGAAAATCCGACGGAATAAAAGACGGGGAGAATTTCGATTATCTATGCATGTCACGGACACGGATCTGTTCAAATTACGAGCCTGAACATCCCCCTAATTTTTTTTCCTCCCTCTCTCTGGACGGTTGAATAAAAAAAACCAGGTGGCTCTTGCCCGTAGGTTTGAAGTCAAAAATTATTTAGTGCTAGCTACGACGGGAACTTCCTCAATGCAGCGAAATCCAATCATTTTTCGTCCCTTCTAATATTCAACAACGAGGTAGAAAAAATGCAAGTCTTTGCTCAGCCAGGCCACACGGAAGGGGAGAAGATACCCTAATTTTGTCCCTACTTTTTTTTTAAAAAGAATTTTTGTTGATTAAATTAAAAGTACTACTTTTACATGCTTCCAACAAAAACTTCCTTAAAGAGAAGGGACAATATAGGAGGGGCAAGTATTAAGGAGGGGAAAGTATGACGGAGAAGAAGTTTAGGGAGGGGGAAATATAAAGGAGGGAAATTTCAAGGAGAGTGAAGTATAATAATGGGGAAGTTCATGGATGGGGAAGTACAAAGATGGGGGAATAAAAATTTCAAGCATTTCGACAAATTTGCGTATGTTTTTTTGGGTGCCTACAACTCATCCGAAAGTATTCTCATCCGAATGTCAACTCATCCGAAAAATAATAGAAATAGAAAAAATATAAACAGACAACTCATCCGAAAGTATTCTCATCCGAAAAAGGGGCGTGGCCGTTTCGGATGAGTTGACATTCGGACGAGAATACTTTCGGATGAGTTGTGTGCCCCCGTTTTTTTTTTCTTAAAAAATTGTTCAAGATATTTTCTTTGGTTTTTGAAGAATTTTTTTTTTTTCAAAAAATTTTCCAAGTTTTTTTTTCAAAAAATTTTCCAAGTTTTTTTGTCTAAAAATTTTCCAAGTTATTCCTTAACTTTTTTTGTCAACAAATTTTTTTTTTTTGCAAAATTTTTTAAGTTTATTTTATAACGAAAAATTGTTTCAAGGTAATATAATAATGGACTCTTTGCCTTAGGGATGTGCCTCCAGTTGTAAGGTGGAAGTATGAAATTTCTCCGTACTAAATAAAATGATAATTGAATAGTGACACTTTTTTTTACACCAAAAATTCGTAAAAATATAAGGATTCTTTGGTGAACATTTGGTGAAAATCGGACGAACGGTTCAGCCGCAGCGCATTTTTTAAAATTTCAAACGTGCATATCTCCGCCATTTTTTTGAAATTCAAAAAACGCTTTCGTTAGTTTCTTGAGGAGGGGAAGTATGACGGAGGAGAAGTTTAGGGAGGGGGAAGTATAAAGGAGGGAAATTTCAAGGAGGGCAAAGTATAAGAATGGGGAAGTTTAAGGACGGGGAAGTACAAAGATGGGGGAATAAAAATTTCAAGCATTTCGACAAATTTTCAATTTTTTCAAAAAATTTTTTTAAGTTTTTTTGACGAAAAATTTTCCAAGTTATTCCGTAACTTTTTTTTTTGTCATAAAATTTTTAAATTTTTTTTTTCCAAATTTTTTAAGATTATTTTATAACGAAAAATTGTTTAAGTTTCAAGGTAGAAATAATGGACTCTTTGCTTAAGGGATGTGCTTCCAGTTGTAAGGTGGAAAATGAAATTTCTCCGTACTAAATAAAATGATAATTGAATAGTGACAATTTTTTTACACCAAAAATTCGTAAAAAATATAAGGATTCTTTGGTGAAAATATGGTGAAAATCGGACGAACCGCATTTTTTAAAATTTCAAACGTGCATATCTCCGCCATTGTTTTGAAATTCAAAAATCGCTGACAATAATTTCTTGTTCAACTATTCAGGATATTCAAGAAGGTTGTGTGAAATTTTAGTGAAAATTGTTGCCGAAAAGTGTTAATTAAAACTTTAAACAGATATATCACCGCCATTTTTTTTGAAATTCAAAAATCGCTATCGTTAGTTTCTTGAGGCGGGGAAGTATGACGGAGGAGAAGTTCAGTGAGGGGGAAGTATAAAGGAGGGAAAGATCAAGGAGGGGGAGTATAAGGAAGGGGAAGTTCAAGGACAATTCAAGTTTCTTGTTCAACTATTCAGGAAGGTTGCGTAAAAATTTGGAAAATTTGGTTGCCTGGTAAATTCTTCGGAGAAAATCCGACATGGAGGGTATCACAATAAGTTCTTTAAGGATATAAATTTGGAGTAAATGATGAAAATTTAGCCATATGACCAATACGGTCATAGCACGGGAAACAAAACTTTAGACAGACAGATCGAAAAACAATTTTTTAAGAAAGTTAAAAAGAAGTTTTGAAATCTTAATTTTACAAAAAATTTTCTGACAACTAAAAGACACCCTGTATATAATTCTTACTAAAATGTACCTAACTTATTGTTAGTCATGAGCTGATATATCTGGGAGTTAAATTATAAAACGAAAACTAATGTAACGCGGCTGACGAGAGGTATTGTTATTGCGTTGGTCGTCCTATATTCTTACCACGTATCATCCAGCCATTCGTGGGAAGAGGAGTGCTTAAACCATCCCGATAAAACAAGGGAATATATTGTTACACTGATTCCAGTCACTATTTATTATTTTTAACATGAAATGGAGTTTTCGCCAAAAGATACTTTTCGGAACATCAGATTGGTTTTCACGTTTTCATCTCATCAAACATCTTTCTCAAGCAGAAGTTGTTTTATTACCCTCCATTAACAGTTTTCTAGTCCCCATAGGGAGCAGATTAGAATCGACCCTCACGGCGAGGATTACCAGGATAAGGTCGAATTTCGTGGCTTTCAAGAAAAAACAGGTACGATTTTCCGCACTTTCGGAGCGAATTTTCCCTTTTTTACGGGAAACATATTTCGAGGAGGTTCTATTAAAGATGGCGTTGACACTGGATGACGTCATTCCTTGTCTTTAACGAATTCAAGGTGATCTCTCCTTTCGACCGCTTAAAAAGACCATTTTGTACACCAAGTAGTTCATTTTTTCAAAATTTTAAACATTTAAGGCGTTAAAGTCCATCAAAAGTTGACCTTCTCCGTGTAAGAAGGTTATTGAAGTATAACCATTAAGAAGGTTAATTTTTAAAGGCTTGTAAAGTCCGTTATACTTCCCCTCCTTTATAGATCCCCTCCCTTATACTCCCCCTTTCCTTATACTTCCCCTCCGTTATACTCGGATATAACCGCAGCGCAACTTCAGGGCGAGCAGGGTAGACTTTGTGGCCCTTCTAGCGCTTTGTATTCTTCTAGTTTTCTCCCATTTAGACCATATAAAACCCTTTCTCCTTTTGTTTTCCTTCAAAAGTAGAAATCTGGAGGTTGCCACGACGGGAAAATTGGGAACGAAGGACGGACGATCACACGGCCGGCACCACAGGGTTCCGCCCGGCTGGCCGTAGCATTTTTCCGGAACACGTTATCGGTTTTCATCCGATTTTCACCAAATTTTCTTTAACCGGTGCACAAGAAAGTAACGAGAGCAATTTTCGAATTTCAAAAAAATGGAGGAGATATTATTAGGTGTACAAAATGAGACTCAGCCACATGGTAAATTTGAATTTTGTAGATTTTATCCGAGTTTCATTTTGTACACCAAGTAGTTCATTTTTTCAAAATTTCAAACATGTTAGGCGTTAAAGTCCATCAAAAGTTGACCTTCTCCGTGTAAGAAGGTTATTGAAGTATAACCATTAAGAAGGTTAATTTTTAAAGGCTTGTAAATCGTAAACCGTTACAGATATTGAAAAAATGCACTAAATAAAATCTGTTGGAAATTCAATTCTCGTAAGTTTTTATTCTATTTATTTTTTCTCTAGGATGCACTGTTTCCAAGATAAATTTATTTAAGAAAAAAATTATTTTCCGAAAATGGTACATCCTAGAAAAAAAATAATTAAGTACAAATTTATAGAGAATTAAATTTCCTACAATTTTATTTATTCGGTGTACAAAATGAAACTCAGCCACAGGGTAAATTTGAATTTTGTAGATTTTAGCCGAGTTTCATTTTGTACAGCTAATATTTTTGTTTGATTTCAAAAAATTCGCTGCCGCATTCCAGGCTTCAAAATCTTCTTTTTTCCCCCACTTCTAGATCAAATTCAGTCTCGTGAAGGAAACTATTGGAAAAAAATAATTGCGCAATTTCTTTCGCAACTATGAATGCAAACTGCATTTTTACAAGGGCATCTTGTCTTAGTGACGGAGTTTTTCTTTTAAAAAAAGTTCGCATCCTCCGGTAATAATGGCCGGAAAAACGGAAATTTTAAGTGAAAATCTGAAATCATGCCTTAAAACTATCGCGGAAAGCCTGAACTTTAAAGTGATTTCGTATAATTTTTGTGAACTAAATACAGAAGGTGGGAATTTCACTGGAGCTATAACGAAGGCAAAAATTACTTTTAGGGGAGGAAAAAACGAATTAATTCATAAAGAATACATAATAAAAGAGGATCGAATAACAGGACCAGTTCCAGGAAAAGGATTTTTCAAACATGAAATTTTTGTAAGTTTTTTTTTTCCATCCCCTATAAATCATTGAAATGGAACAAAATAATTTGAAATACCAAGAAATGACCCAACGACCTAAAAATTAGATTTATTTCCTTCCTCAGAAAAAACCCGCAAAAAGGCTTTTTTTTTTCCAAGTCATGAATTTTCGTAATGCCCAAAATTTTATTTTTGATTTTGATTTTATGCTCAAATCTAATGCATCCAGCTGATCTAAATTTAATGCACTATCAGTGCAACTTTTCAAGGTAACAATAAAATTTTACTGCAGCCTTCTACGTCTTTCAAAAAAATGTACCAGAAAGATAATGGGCATTATAAATTACAAAATTTTTTTTTAAGTGTCAAGGTAGAAATAACGGGCTCTTTGGCCTACGGATGTGCCTCTCGTATGGGTAGAAGTATAAAATTTCTCCCTACGAAAAAGGGGCAATTTTTTTACACCAAAAAATTCGTAAAAAATATAAGGACTCTTTGGTGAAAATTTGGTGAAAATCGGACCAAAGGTAGTTACAATAACAGGTTTTTTTAGATGTACAACAACATTTTGCCTCGAATGTCAAAAGTTATTGAAGATTTGGGTCTAAATTATGAGGAAGAAAAACTCTGGGGCGATTTCATCGGGTACAAAAGCGACCATACCATGATTTTGAGTGATTTGACAGTAAGTACGAAATACCAGAAAAAAAAGGAATAATTTTAAAATTCAGTCCGAAGGATACATAAATTTGGACAGGACCAAAGGATTAGACTTGATTCAGGCCGCATTCACGCTTAAACAAATGGCGAAATTTCATGCGATTTCAAAATATCTACTTGTAAAAGGTAGAATTTCGGAAAGCGATTTTGAACCACATTATGCTTGCGTTGAAGACCCTCCGGTCGTACTTTTGTCGATTTATAAAGGAGGACTGGAGCAAATGGCACGTTCGATGAAATGTTGGGAGGAGCATCGATGGTAACTTTTTCGCAGCTTAACAGTGAACTTATCAGGTCTCATTATTCTCATTAATTCATTATTATCATTTTTTTTAAATCCAGAATATTCTATAAGTCTTCAAAACGTCCTAGGAGCCTCCCCAAACTCTCCAAAATGTTCCCAAACCCACCAAACCGTTCTATGAGACTTTTAAAATGTTTTGCAAGACTCCAAAAAATTCGCAGTGCCCCCAGAAAGTTCCTAGACGTTCTCTAACTCTCCAAAACATTCTCAGAGAGTCCAGATTCATCTGCTAGAGTTCAAAACCTTCTCAGAGTCTCCAAAACGTTGCCAAACCAACGAAATCGTTCTATGAGATTTTTAGAATGTTTTGCAAGACTCCAAAAATTATCAGTGCCCCCAGAATGCTCCTAAATCCCTCAGAACGATCTTGAACTATCCCAGAGCAGATAAACCACTAGTCATTTTCATACGGGTGGCAGATTTGCCCAATTTGCAAAAAATATTAGGTGTAAAAAATGAAACTTGGCTAAAATCTACAAAATTCAAATTTACCCTGTGGCTGAGTTTCATTTTCTACACCTAATAAATAAAAATTGTAGGAAATTTAATTCTCTATTTTGTACTTATTTTTTTCTAGGATGCACCATTTTCGGAAAATAATTTTTTTTTAAATTCATTTATCTTGAAAACAGTGCGTCCTAGAGAAAAAATGAATAAAATAAAAATTAAAGAGAATTAAATTTTCAACAGATTCCATTTAGTGCATTTTTTCAATATCTGTAACGGTTTACGATTTACAAGCCTTTAAAAATTTACCTTCTTAATGGTTATACTTCAATAACCTTCTTACACGGAGGTCAACTTTTGATGGACTTTTACGCCAAAAATGTTTAAAATTTTGAAAAAATGAACTACCTACTAGGTGTACAAAATGAAACTCGGCTAAAATATACAAAATTCAAATTTACCCTGTGGCTGAGTTTCATTTTGTACACCTAATAAATAAAAATTGTAGGAAATTTTATTCTCTATAAATTTGTACTTAATTATTTTTTTCTAGGATGCACCATTTTCGGAAAATAATTTTTTTTTAAATAAATTTATCTTGAAAACAGTGCGTCCTAGAGAAAAAATGAATAGAATAAAAATTAAAGAGAATTAAATTTCCAACAGATTTTATTTAGTGCATTTTTTCAATATCTGAAACGGTTTACGATTTACAAGCCTTTTAAAATTAACCTTCTTAATGGTTATACTTCAATAACCTTCTTACACGGAGAAGGTCAACTTTTGATGGACTTTAACGCCTAAAATGTTTAAAATTTTGAAAAAATGAACTACTAGGTGTACAAAATGAAACTCGGCTAAAATATACAAAATTCAAATTTACCCTGTGGCTGAGTTTCATTTTGTACACCTAATAAATAAAAATTGTAGGAAATTTAATTTTCTATAAATTTGTAGTTATTTTTTTCTAGGATGCACCATTTTCGGAAAATATTTTTTTTTTTAAATAAATTTATCTTGAAAACAGTGCGTCCTAGAGAAAAAATGAATAGAATAAAAATTAAAGAGAATTAAATTTCCAACAGATTTTATTTAGTGCATTTTTTCAATATCTGTAACGGTTTACGATTTACAAGCCTTTAAAAATTAACCTCCTTAATGGTTATACTTCAATAACCATCTTACACAGAGAAGGTCAACTTTTGATGGACTTTAACGCCTAAAATGTTTAAAATTTTGAAAAAATGAACTACTAGGTGTACAAAATGAAACTCAGCTAAAATCTACAAAATTCAAATTTACCCTGTGGCTGAGTTTCATTTTGTACCTACACCTAATAAATAAAATTGTAAGAAATTTAATTCTCTATAAATTTGCGCTTAATTATTTTTCTAGGATGCACCATTTTCGGAAAATAATTTTTTTTTAAATAAATTTATCTTGAAAACAGTGCGTCCTAGAGAAAAAATGAATAGAATAAAAAGTAAAGAAAATTAAATTTTCTACAGATTTTATTTAGTGCATTTTTTCAATATCTGTAACGGTTTACGATTTACAAGCCTTTAAAAATTAACCTTCTTAATGGTTATACTTCAATAACCTTCTTACACGGAGAAGGTCAAATTTTGATGGACTTTAACGCCTAAAATGTTCAAAATTTTGAAAAAATGAACTACTAGGTGTAAATGAAACTCGGCTAAAATCTACAAAATTCAAATTTACCGCTGAGTTTCATTTTGTACACCTAATACATAGAAATCAGTTCATAGAAATTAATATCTTTGAGCCTATTTTTTGTTTGCGCAGGAAAAATGTAGCTACAAAAATTGAAAATCAGGTAGAAAGCGTACTCCATCGGATAAAAGGAATCAACGATGAACCTTACGACAAAAGATTGTTTCAAGTTTTGAACCACGGAGATCCATGGACGTGCAATTTTATGTATAAAATAGGAGATGATAATGCACCTCTTTCTTTAAGGTGGGTCTTTTAAGTTTATTATCTGCTTATTCTTATTTTGTATTTTAGGCTTCTTGATTATCAGAACTGTCACGTACATTCGTTAGGTTGGGATCTCACTCATTTCATTTACACTAGCGTATTCCCCAAAGAGAGAATTTCAGGATATAAAACGTTGATTAAAGAATACCAAATGTCTCTCTCTGGATACATGAAACTTTTAAAGATGGAAGACTCCATTCCGACATGCGAGGAAATCGAGGTTGAAATGGAGCGATTTACGTATTACAGCTTCGTCGTCACTGCGATCAACTTTTCGATAGCGACGAGCGAAAATAAAAAGGCTTTTAGTTTGAAGGATTTGTTGGAAGAAGGGAAAAGAGGATTTAAAACGGACCCTTTTCATCCTGACGTCTACAAAGGGACCGACAAGTTCAAAGAAAGTGTTGGGATCGACATGCTCAACTACGCCGAAGCTGGCGTCATTTAATTGTTTCTTATATGTATATTATGTACTAAAATACCTAAAAAGCAATAAAATAAGGCTGTAATTATTCGATTTCTGAAAGAGGATGTAGACCCTCGTTAAACCGTTTCTCGGTTTATCCACACATCTTCTTTCATTCTAAATTAGTGGTGATGAAACACAGCTTTTTCTCACTTTAATAATTACTGGAGGTTAATTATTGATGCCTAAGCGACTAAAAAATGCTTAATTAAATTAATTTTAGTATATAAAAGGCCTAAAAAAAGATATGAACAATTTTCAAAATTACCACGATGTAAATTGGGAATGATTGATGGTCATTAGGCGATGAGGACGTCAATTTTTAATCATTTTTGAGGGTTTTATGTTCAATAATAAATTTACAAATACAGAGTAGACCCTCTTTTATCCGTTTCTCGGTTTATCCGTGCTTTTTAACTTTCTTAAAGAAGTTATTGTGGTACCCTCCTCGTAGGGTTTTTGGAGAAGGGTCTGGAAGACCCCGAGGGTCAAATCGAATATTGATCTTTACCCATCTAAACTTTGTCTGTAGTGCCGGCCGGCCGTAGCATTTATTTCGGATCACTTTACAGCCACAGTTTTCAACCGATTTTCACCAGATTTTCACCAAATTTTCTTTAGTCGGTGAACAAGAAACTGACGTGGGCGATTTTTTGAATTTTGAAAAAATGACGGAGATATGTCTGTTTGAAATATTAAAAACTGCGCAGCGGCCCAACCATTGGTAAAATTTTCACCAAATATGTACACCTTATCTTTTCTGGGCGAAAACGATGTTTTGAGATAATCATATACAACATACCTTTTTTTTAACAATTTTTGGAAATAATGATATTTTTACTTCGTAAAATTTTTTGAGAAAATAGTCAATTTGTTTCATCTGAGAGAGGGGGTAGTATAACGGAGGGGGAAGTATAAGGGAACGAAAGTATAACGAAGGGAGGGAAAGTATAAAGGTGAGGAAGAATAAGGAGGGGAAGTTTTTATTTTTTGAAAAATTTTCCGAGTGTTTTTTTTTTTCGAAAAATTTTCCGGGTTTTCCTTTATTTATTTATTTATTTTTATTTAGAAAAATTTTCCGAGTTTTTTTTTTCGAAAAATTTTCCGGGTTTTCCCTTTTTTTTTTCTTCGAAAAATTGAACATTTTTTAAGTGTCAAGGTAGAAATAATGGGCTATTTGGCCTTGGGATGTGCCTCTCTCGTAATGGGTAGAACTATGAAATTTCTCCCTACTAAAAGAAAATAATTATTCAGTGGCGATTTTTTTACACCAAAAATTCTTGAAAAATATAAGTAGTAATTGTAAAAAATTTGGTGAAAATCGGACCCACGGTTCGGCCGCAGCGAATTTTTTAAAATTTCAAAAAGGTATATCTCCGCCATATTTTCGAAATTCAAAAATCCCCCTCGTTACATTCTTCTTCACCGGCTAAAAAATTTTGGTGAAAATTTGGTGAAAATCGGATGAAAATTGTGGCCGTAAAGTGTTCCGGAAAAAATGCTATGGCCGGCCGGCACCACAGACGAAGTTGAGATCGGTAAAGATCAATATTCGATTTGACCCTCCGGGGTCTGGATGACCCCAAAAACCCGACGTATAGGGTATCACAATAACTTCTTTAAAGAAGTTAAAAATCGCAAAAAAAATTATGTGTATCTCAAAAAATAGTGCAAAAATATATATGTATACTTTATACAAATTTTTTATGGCGTTCTCTACAGTACTTTTTATTGGTATAATTAAAATTTCGTATGACCCTTTTTCTACTCGAATATTCTCCCTGAATAAATTGATCAAATTGAGCCCTTCGCAACTACCTAGTTTTTACATTATCTCTACGTACTTCCGACCAGAATAGATGTAGGTTATTTTCATTAACATTCTATTACAACGATGAGCAGCGAGTAATTAAAGTCCCATTTACCCCTAAATTATCTATAATACACCCAAAAGGCCTTCTATCGCAAAATAGTCGGCTTTGTTTAAACTATATTTCCATGATGAATTCGTCCTAGAAAATATAAGTGACAATTTTACTTAATCAAACAAACCAGATAACTTTTTCCTCTTATCTATAAGTGAGATATGGAATATTAACCCAGATATTGTTTCTACATCTTTCGGACTGTATTAAAAGGTATTTCGATTATTCTAAATGAAAAAAAATTGACCTTTTTTAGAGATGGATAGCCATTTAATCAAAGCAATTTTGAATAAAAATGAATGGATGAAAAGTGTGGATTCTGTTCTTGAGATAAAAGTTGAAGATGCTTTGCCAAAAGGTGATAATTTCGTCAGCAGCGTCCTCCGTTACCATTTAAAGCTGCTTTTGCGATCTGGAGATATTATCAAGAAAAGGCTGATCGTCAAAACTTCATCAGGATTCGAGATTGTCAACAAACTTTACTCGACTTTTATTAATGAAATTAAGGTACCTTCGTGGGTTAGTGGACGAGGACTCGAGCTTATCGGGTTCAAGTCCTGGTTGTGTCTGGACGTGAGTTTAAAAAAATTATTTTCTAGTGTTACGATCTTGTTTTGAAATCGATGGAGAATTTGATGGAAGATTTTGAAGATAGGAGGGAAAAACTATGGTGCCAGATGTTCGGCAATAATCCATACGATATGATAGCATTGGAGGACCTAACGGTAAATCCGAGTACTTTAGTTCATATTTGGTGTACAAAATGAAAGCCACAGTGTAAATTTGAATTTTGTAGATTTTAGCCGAGTTTCAGTACACCTAGTAGTTAATTTTTCGAAATTTTAAACATTTTAGGCATTAAAGTCCATCAAAATTTGACCTTCTCCGTTTAAGAAGGTTATGGAAGTGTAACAATTAAGAAGGTTAATTTTTAAAGGCTTGTAAATCGTAAACCGTTACAGATATTGAAAAAATGCACAAAATAAAATCTGTTGGAAATTTAATTATCTTTAATTTTTATTCTATTCATTTTTTCTCTAGGACGCACTGTTTTTAAGATAAATTTATTTTAAAAAAAAATTATTTCCGAAAATGGTGCATCCTAGAAAAAAAATAAGTAAGTACAAATTAATAGAGAATTAAATTTCCTAAAATTTTTATTTATTAGGTGTACAAAATGAAACTCAGCCACAGGGTAAATTTGAATTTTGTACATTTTAGCCGAGTTTCATTTTGTACATATAGTAGTTCATTTTTTCAAAATTATAAACATTTTAGGCGTTAAAGTCCATTAAAAGTTGACCTTCTCCGTGTAAGAAGGTTATTGAAGTATAACCATTAAGAAGGTTAATTTTTAAAGGCTTGTAAATCGTAAACCGTTACAGATATTGAAAAAATGCACAAAATAAAATCTGTTGGAAATTTAATTCTCTTTAATTTTTAATTTATTCATTTTTTCTCTAGGACGCACTGTTTTCAAGATAAATTTATTTAAAAAAAAAATTATTTTCCGAAAAAGGTGCATCCTGGAAAAAAAATAAGTAAGTACAAATTTATAGAGAATTAAATTTCCTACAATTTTTATTTATTAGGTGTACAAAATGAAACTCAGCCACGGGGTAAATTTGAATTTTGTACATTTTAGCCGAGTTTCATTTTGTACACCTAGTAGTTCATTTTTTCAAAATTTTAAACATTTTAGGAGTTAAAGTCCATCAAAAGTTGACCCTCTCCGTGTAAGAAGGTTATTGTAGTATAACCATTAAGGAGGTTAATCTTTAAAGGCTTGTAAATCGTAAACCGTTACAGATATTGAAAAAATGCACTAAATAAAATCTGTTGAAAATTTAATTCTCTTTAATTTTGATTCTATTCATTTTTTCTCTAGGACGCACTGTTTTCTAGATAAATTTATTTTTAAAAAAAATTATTTTCCGAAAATGGTGCATCCTAGAAAAAAAATAATTAAGTACAAAATAGAGAATAAAATTTCCTACAATTTTTATTTATTAGGTGTACAAAATAAAACTGAGCCACAGGGTAAATTTGAATTTTGTAGATTTTAGCCGAGTTTCATTTTGTACACCTAATAAAAAAAGGGTACTTTTGTGTTAATGCCATTAGAACAACGCGCATGCGCGAGCTTTAACTAGATCTCGCGTTTTTTCAAAAATCCTGAAACTCGCGCATGCGCGTTGCTCTGCTTTAGTCTTAGTACCAAATGATTTCCAGGAAAAAGGATACATTGTGGTCGACAGGACGAAATGTCTGGATCTTGAGCATTCGTTTTTGGTTTTAAAGTCGATGGGACGTTTTCACGCGATGACCAAGATGATCGAAACACCTGAAGATCTTCCGCCTCACTTTTTGTCGATGGACAACGAAATCGGCCGTACGTTAAGAGAAAGCGAGATGAGAAATTTAGGAAAAATTATGATTGAATATTGGCCACTAGAAATGTAAGAGTAAAAGCAGATAAATTATGCTAAAAAGGGGAGATGAAAAATCAACAAATTTCTCTACAAACAAATGAGGCGCTCCGGGTACGAAGGGCGAACTCAACATCGGACAAAATTTTTTTTTTTCATTTTCAGATTCTAGACCTCTTGGTGAATACACCCATATAATTTTTATGTTGAGTTTGCCCTTTTTTCCCCTTTAAATACGTAAAAACCGATAAGCGGCAAAGCTCTAACTGCGATATCCGAGCGGGTACGAAGGGCGAACTCCACATCCTAGTCCACAACCCCCACTCCTTTTCCCATTCCAGGGCATGACTTTTCTCTTGAGTTCGCCCGTAACATTAAACTTTAAAATGCGAATATCTCGAAACTACGGTTTGTTGAGTTCGCCCTTCGTACCCGGAGCGCCTCAAATGAAAACACACTTTTTTCCGCCATAAAAAATTCTTTTCAGGCGTACCATTGGACACAGAATTCTTAACTTGGAAAAAACAATCATGAAGAAGCTGGAAGAAATAACCGAAGTATCAGAAAACCGTTTTAACGTTCTTAACCACGGTGATATTTGGACTTGTAATTTAATGTTTAAGTACATCGACGAAAGAGCCTATTCAGTCAAGTAAGGCATTTAAAAAAATTTGATTTTAATAATTTATTTTTTGAAAGGTTTTTAGATTTTCAAAGATGTCATTACAATTCGTTTATGTGGGATTTTTTATTTTTTGTGTATTCAAGCGTCGTGCCGGATCTGAGGAGGGAAAATTTCGAACTTCTTTTAAAAGTTTATCTGGACTCTTTGAAGGAAAACTTAACGTTTTATGGATTTCGAGGGGAAATTCCGAGTTTTGAATATGCGTTGGAAGAAGTCAAAAGGTTGGACTTTTTGTCTTTTATACTCATCGTTGATACTCTGGCGATAACGACGACGGACGCCGAAGCTCCTCTGAGGCTTCAAAACGCTTTTACTGATAAAGATGACGTTTTCAACCCGGAAATTTGGAAAAGCGAAAAGTTTATTGGGTGGGTCAAAGAGGATTTTATCAACTGGGCAGAAAAAGGGACAATTTAATTGTAAATAAAATTTTTTATTTTTTAATCAAATTTTATTTTTAACATCCTTAAAGAAGTTATTGTGGTACCCTCCAGGTCGGGTTTTTGGGGAAGGGTCTTCAAGACCCCGGAGGGTCAAATCGAATATTGATCTTTACCGATCTCAATTTTGTCTGTGGTGCCGGCCGGCCGTAGCATTTTTTCCACAACACTTTACGGCCACAGTTTTCAACCGATTTTCACTAGATTTTTCCCAAATTTAGTAGAAGAGCAAAAATGTAACGAGGGCGATTTTTGAATTTCGAAAAAATGGCGGAGGGGAAGTATAACGGTGGGGGAAGTATAACGGAGGGGGAAGTATAAGGAAGGGGGAAGTATAACGGAGGGGAAGTATAAGGGAGGAGGAAGCATAACTGTTTGAAATTTTAAAAATTTCGCTGCGGCCGAACCGTTTGTTCGATTTTCACCAAATTTTTACCAATATAACTCCTTATATTTTTTAATAATTTTTGGTATAAAAAAATTGGCATTTTTTTACATTAATTATCATTTTAGTAGGGAGAAATTCCATACTTCTACGCCTAACGAGATGGACCTTTCTCGGCTAAAAATCCCATTATTTCTACCTTAATAGTTGGAAAAATTAAAAAATAAAAAATAAAAAAAACTTAGAAAACTTACAAAAACTTAGAAAATTTTTCGAAAAAAAAAAAAAACTCGGAAATTTTTTCAAAAAAACAAAACAAAAAACTTCCCCCCCGGTTATACTTCCCTTCCCGTATACTTACTTCCCCCTCCGTTATACTTCCCCTCCCATTTGCTTCCCCCTCCCTTATACTTCCCCTCCGTTATACTTCCCCCTTCCTTATACTTCCCCTCCGGTATACTTACTTCCCCCTCCCTTATACTTCCCCCTCCCTTATACTTCCCCCTCCCTTATACTTCCCCTCCCTTATACTTCCCCTATATTAGACTTCCCCTATCTCAGACTTCCCCTCCCTTATACTTCCCCCTCCGTTGTACTTCTCCCTCCTATATTTTGACTTCTCTTTATCGAAGTTTTCGATGGTAGCTTTTCAAACAAGTACTTTCCTCATTTGTTTTATGATTTAAAAAAATGTTTGTCGAGACAATTTCTAAAAGTTATATTTTCAAATTAAAATTTAAACATTTTATGCCATTTTAATTCACCTTCATCGTAGTTTAGTTTCGGTGTCGTTTTTCAAACGGATCAAGTTTTCGAAAAAAAAAAAATAATTTTCGACATTCTAAATTGATAGTGACATAACAAAAAGGAAAAAAATAATTATATAGATAGAAGGACGACGAGCATTGAAGTTAAACATACTCTTTGCAGCCTTGAGTTACGTAGATGGAGTAGGGAAGCAGAAGGGACCAATTCCAGTCCGGCCGCTGGCGAAGATCGTCGCGTTTCTCGAGGTACGTTATAGTATGATTGACCTAATTTATAAATTTAATCAAAAATTAACTTTTCTTTTTCTTCGATTCGTTAAACCAAGCGTATATAATGGATCTCATATTTTAAATACTTTATTGCATTCTGCTCTGTTGATTTTATTAACATTGTGTTTTTTCAAACGTCCTGACGTTTTACATTTTATATAAACTTTCAATTGGATTGTTGGAACTCGGGATTGTGGGTGGGGTAGCAAATTTTGAGCAGACGCTAGGCATGTCTTGACCGAGGTAAACAAGCAGGAAACTGGTTAGACAATGTACAGTTGATTAACCTAAAGAACGTTAGTTCGCCCTATTGAAATTAACCTAACTAGGCCAAGAATTCGATTTTCTAGTAGTTCTTCGATGGAAAAAAACATTTTATTCTTGATTTTGTGCGACTTTTATCGGCCGTTACTCCAGGTTGTCCACGAGTTTAAGTTTTTTGAACAGAAAACTCCCCGAAAACTAAGTTTTTTTTGTCTTTCCGCCAAGAAACGTCCTTTTTTAATCGACTGTCTAACGTTCGTATCGGCTTTTCGCCAAAAAATACTCTTTTAGAAGGCGTCCTCTATATTATTTGCCAATGAAAACTCTAAAATCCCTGAAAAGATGCTTGTTTGGCACTTCGTAGGGCTCTTCATTATTCTTCATTATTCTGTTCCCTAATTTTTTTAAAAACTGTGTTATCTCTGATAAGAAGCATTTCGCGACGCCGCACAGTGGGGCCAAATTTGAAATTCATGGCCAAAATTCTGAAACTCTCCATTTATATGTATTTTTGGATTCTAAACCAGAAAACAGCATTTAAAAATATTTTAATAAGTTTCAAGCGGTTATTTTTGAAAATTTTCAAAATTATTGCATTAATCTTAGTATTTTCGGGCACTGGATATTGGATTGGGGGTAAAATTAACAAATAAACGGTTAAATTTGTTTTAAAATGAAATAAAAAAATCTACCTAATTAATTTTGATTTAAAATATAATAAAAAAATCTATCAAATTAATTTTTTTCAATTTCCGACTACTTATTCACTTTCCGCTTCTGGTGCTTTTAGCAAAGCAATGACTTTTGAACGAATATCCTTCTTTTTCTGCTTAAGAAGGGTCCGCAAAGAAGCTAAAATTGGTAGGACGAAAGTATTAGATTATAACCCTCTTGCCATATCCAAATTTATACCCTGAGTCAAAGATTAAATTTTGGTGAAAGTCGAAATTTTGGTCAAAGTTATCAACTTAAAAAATTCGCCAAAAAAAGAAAAGCAACTCCGGGCAATTTCTGTCAACGTGGCGTTGTTATATACAGTTCAATGTTTTAGTTTTGAAAGAATGGTCGAGGAAACCCGTGGCAACCGAGAAAAATCGCATTTTAAAAAAAAAAAGCACTAGGAGACATGGAAATAGCTATAAAATTATATTAGTTACCTGCCGAAAAGTGATCCATTGTTAACAAAAATTGTGTTTCGACTTCTCAACATAGATGTCAATTGAATGATACCCAGCGAAATTAAAAAAAACAAGGGCATTACAGTTAATTAAGTAAATAAATAGAAAAGGATCAATTGTAGGATTTGCAACAAAAAACCACCTGCTGTAGGAGGAAAAAAATATAATTTCACATATTTCCAATAAAGTTACGTTAGTTAAGGGTTATAGAAACTAATCTGCGTGAATTCATACCATAAATATTTGATTAATTTTTCCCCATTTTGGCCACGAATTTCCATTTTGGCCCCACTGTGCGCCGCCAAGGGGAGCATTGAAAACGGGAGCTCGGGCGCTTCATTTCTCTTTGTTCTCTACAGTGTACATCGGAGGGCGGGGAAGTTGATATCATAACTTTTTTGGCTGCTGTAGAAGGGCTTATGCGTGGTGGGGGCACATCTTTTTGTAGACTCCTCCAGACTAGAGACCCTTTATTGCTGCATAACGAACCCTAAACTTCCAGTTTTAGGTAGATTGTTTTTCCTGGTGGTGCGGGGGGGGGGGGGGGGGAAAGGAAGCCCTGTGCAAAATTTCAAGTCGATCGGTCCAGTCACCCAGGCTGTCGACCCCTCAAAGTGGGAAAATTACCCTAAAATTTCAGATTATTGTTCATAACTTTTTTTTAGGTTTAGATAATGGGTTAAATCATTCAAAAGGCACTAGCTCAAATTGAAAAGAAGGTCTGTGCAAAATTTTAAGTCAATCGGTGCACTAGGAGATGCTGTAGCCCTCATTAGCTGAATAAGGAGGAAAACAAGAAGAAGAAGGCGGAAAACAAGAAGAAGAAGAAAGCGAAAAACCGGGTTTTCAGAGTTGTATATCTCGGTTCCCTGAATACCGATCAATTTGAATTTTTCAGCATTTATTCATATCAAATCAGAGAAGATCTGTATAAAATTTGAAGTCCATCGGTATACAGCGTGCTGAGATCCAGACACCCAAAAAACGCAAATCGTGACGTTGCACTTTAGGTCGGGTTGCGCGGGGCGGAACTCTAGATAATGAGTCAATTGTGTATTTAAAAGAAAAATTGAAGAATCCCTTCACTAGCTTATCTTGTAGAAAAAGGGAACTTTCGAACCTTCTTATCTTCCCCAAAAAGTTTGTTAGGAAACAAATTAAAAGGATTTCTCAAAAGCAGTCTGCAGTGAGTTGATAAAAAATAGCGAGTACTCACTGAAAATATTTCATTTCCCTTAGATCATCTCAATAATAGTGAAGTATTCATTTTCGTTTTTCAACAGCGAATTTCAAGATGGAGAAGGAATGGATGGAGACATTGGTCAAAAAACACGAAAGGGAAAAGAAAGTTTCGAGGGTGATACATTGAATTACGAATTGGCAGTTCGAAAAGGGGATAACTACTGCAGCGAAATTTTAAGGGCTAAGCTTGACGTCGTCCTCGGCTCCGGTAAGAAAACGACGAAATCGGTCATAGTGAAGAGACTGCCAGAATTGGAAGCCCATCGTCAATTCATCATAGGCCATGGAGTCTTCAAAAAAGAAATAGACGTAAGTTCCATTTTTATGTTCAATACAATATTTTGGGTTTTCAGATGTACACCTCAACTATAAAGCATCTGGAGACTTTGATGGAAGATTATAAAGACCAAGATGAAAAATTATGGTGTGAACTTATCGGGTACAACTGCTACGACTTGGTTGTCCTTGAAGATTTAAGAGTAAGTTTTTTTCTAAATCATTTGCATTGTTCCAACCGCAGTTGGCAACTGATTTAGAACTCCTGGAGCATGCGCAGAAGGATCTGCACGTCAAAAGATGACTTCAGATTTGACGGACATCCAGATCCTTGTGCTCCAGGATTCTCAAACCACGTTTGCAGCTATTATTTTGAGCTGTTTTCGTAGGAGTTGAACTACCGAGTTGCTGATAGACGAGAAATGTTAGATCTCGAGCATGCAACGATTGCGATAAAAGCTTTGGCCAAATACCACGCTCTGACCAAAGTCCTGCTGAAGGAAGGCTTTCAAACGGGAAAAGACTTCACTCCATTTATCTTCACGCAGGATCCCACGACGATTAAAATGGCCATCATCAATTCAATGGAAGTTCTGGCAGATGTCATCAAAACAGAGTGGGGCCCAGAATGGTAGGTCTGAAAAAGGAAGAAAGTTAAGGAAAAAAAGAACAAAAATTATCTTTCGCGGAAATTGAGTAGGTCAATACCGCTATCATCCGGGCTTCCCTTTTTATCTGATAAAGCAAGGACAATAAAATTGTAAAATTATCATCTTATTAATTATGGGAACTTCTCTTGAAATATTAGGTGTACAAAATGAAACTCTGCCACAGGGTAAATTTGATTTTTGTAGATTTTAGCCGAGTTTCATTTTGTAGTTCAATTTTTTAAAAATTTTGAACATTTTAGGCGTTAAAGTCCATCAAAAGTTGACCTTCTCCGTGTAAGAAGGTTATTGAAGGATAACTATTAAGAAGGTTAATTTTTAAAGGCTTGTAAATCGTAAACCGCTACAGATATTGAAAAAATGCACTAAATAAAATCTGTTGGAAATTCAATTTTCTTTAATTTTTATTCTATTCATTTTTTCTCTAGGACGCACTGTTTTCAAAATAAATTTATTTCAAAAAAAATTATTTTCCGAAAATGGTGCATCCTAGAAAAAAAAATTAAGTACAAATTTATATAAAATTAAATTTCCTACAGTTTTTATTTATAATATTATTCTAGAGCAGGGCTTTACTTTTGACTTCCTTAAAGAAGTTATTGTGCTCTACGTCGGGTTTTTGTGGAAGGGTCTTCCAGACCTCAAAAAATAACTTTGAGTTAAAAAAAAAGAATTCGTCTAAATGCTTAAAATTATTCTTCCCCTCCTTTTGTACTTCCCCATCTATACTTCCCCCCCCCCCTCTATACTTCCCTCCTCCTTAAACTTCCCCCTCCTATATTGTTCCTCTAAAAAAGTTTTCGTAGGATGCTCTTCAAAGTAGTATTTTATATAGAAAGTTACTTTAATTGAGGCGCTCCGGATACGAAGGGCGAACTCGACATCGGACAAATTTTTTAACTTCCTTAAAGAAGTTATTGTGATACCCTCGACGTCAGTTTTTTTTTTTCATTTTCGGATTCTAGACCTCTTGGTGAATATACCCATATAATTTTTATGTTGAGTTCGCCATTTTTTCCCCTTTAAATACGTAAAAACCGAAACTTTAAAATTGTCAAGTTCGCCCTTCGTATCCGGAGCGCCTCAATTTTACTTTGTTTGCAGGGCGAGTTTTTCGGAAAAGATGGTCACTTTAACTGAGACAGCAACCGAACGAATACTCGAACTTGGAAAAATAGACGAGACGAGGTTTAACGTAATCAATCATGGTGACTGCTGGACAAATAACTTGATGTTCAAGTACAACGGGCAAAATAAACCCGTCGGTATCAAGTAAGTTTTCAATAAAAGCATTCGAACACTGAAAAATGTAAAAATTTTTAGGTTCGTCGATTTTCAAATGAGCCACTTCAACTCTTTCGCGTTCGACGTCGTTTATTTCCTTTATCTATCGGTCAAGCCGGAAATCAGGCGAGGGCACATCGAAGAAATGACGAAAGCCTACCACGGCGCACTTCTCGAAAAGCTTTCGTTCTATAATTTCCCTCAAGAAGAACTCCCCAGTTTGGAAAGTATCAAATCTGAATTGAAAAGGCTGGATGTTTTCGGATTTTATCTCATGTGCTCAATGTTCGCTATCATGACAGCCGAAGGAGGCGACGCCGTCGACATGGAGAAGGCCCTCGAGAATCCCTCTGAATCGAAACAGGGAATCAATCTCGACATCTACAAAAACTCTCGATATAAGCAAATCATGCAGAAGGATCTAATTGCTTTTTCTAATTCAGGAGTAATTTAATTGAATTGCTAAACCTCCAGAATTTTTCACTATTAAACAATTAATGAAGAATCGATTTTGGACATTTCAGGATGAATCCTAAACAATTCTGATTCTGCTTTTTTCAATGATAGTAAAAAGAGACTTCAACAACGAAACTGTACACCAAAATTACTTTTAAATAAATTATTTTGTAAAGATTCTGGTTTCTGTTATGCCTAAACACTATTTAAAATTTCGATAAATTCGATTTCAAGGAGCACTTAAAAAGCTTAAAAGATTCGTGAGCTATTGTTTTCAGCCACTAAACCATGGAATGCTAGTGATCTCCGCATCGGGGGCACACATCTCGTCCAAAAGTATTTTCGTTTCAAAATAATAGAAAAAGAAAAATTAATAGGCTACGCCACTTTTTAGGACGAGATTCTCGTGCTAACAGGCTACGTCACTTTTTAGGACGAGATGACAGTAGGACGAGATTAAATTTGGACAAGTTTAGTGGATTTCATTTTTTATACAATTTTTAAATATTATACTTTATTAAAAAAAAAAGAAATCAACTCGTCTGAAAGTATTCTCGTCCTACAGTCATCTCGTCCTACAATCATCTCGTCCTAAAACTAACGCACAAAAATTGCTGCTTCGGAGATTTGCGGCAGCGTTCCACCCCAGCAAGTCAAGGTCGGTTTGTTTGTTTATTTTTGCGAGGATCAGCTCGTTTTGTGACACAAGGGGGTTAATTTTTTTTCTCTCGCAAGGATGTGCTCACCCTGTAGGCGAAAATTAAAACTAAAAAAACGAAAATTAAAACGCATTCCTCCGGGAAGTATAAAACAGAGGCAATTCAAGGAGGGGGCAGTACAAAGGAGGGGAGGAATAATTTCAAGGCCAAAAACCGCATTCCTTCGACGCAGCAATGAACAGTTTTTTTGGGCGTTAGTAGGGGGGGATTAATTTGAGGGGGGGGGGACTAATTTTAAAGCCAAAAACGCCCAAAAAAGAGATTAAAACTTGCTGGGGTAGAACGCTGCCGCATTCCTTCGACGCAGCAATGAACAGTTTTTTGGGGCGTTAGTAGGAGGGGAGGATTAATTTTAAGGCCAAAAACGCCCAAAAAGGAGATTAAAACTTGCTGGGGTGGAACGCTGCCACATTCCTTCGACGCAGCAATGAACAGTTTTTTGAGCGTTAGTAGGAGGGGGGATTAATTTTAAGGCCAAAAACGCCCTAAAAGGAGATTAAAACTTGCTGGGGTAGAGCGCTGCCGCATTTCTTCGACGCAGCAATGAACAGTTTTTTTGGGCGTTAGTATGAGGGGGGATTAATTTGAGGGGGGGGGGGGGATTAATTTTAAAGCCAAAAATGCCCAAAAAAGAGATTAAAACTTGCTGGGGTGGAACGCTGTCGCATTCCTTCGACGCAGCAATTAACAGGTTTTTGGGGCGTTAGTAGGAGGGGGGGGGGGATTAATTTTTAGGCCAAAAACGCCCAAAAAGGAGATTAAAACTTGCCGGGGTAGAACGCTGCCGCATTACTTCGACGCAGCAATGAACAGTTTTTTTGTGCGTTAGTTTTAGGACGAGGATACTTTCGGACGAGATGTAGGAACTCACATCAATAGTTCCCGGAGAGAATGGAGTATTCTGGGCAAGAAAACCGAAAAAAACTTCTAAAATGAGGTTAAGTACTAGTTTGAAGAGCTTCCAACGAAAACTTCTTTAAAGAGAAGAAACGATACAGGAGGGGAAGTATTAAAGGGGGGAAGTATAAAACAGGGGCAATTCCAGGAGGGGGAAGTACAAAGGAGGGGATGAATAATTTCAAGCCTTAAAGTCTTCCAGGCTGCATGATTGGGTTAATTTAGGGGAAGCATTAAAGGGGGGAAGTATAAAACAGGGGCAATTCAAGGAGGGGGAAGTACAAAGGAGGGGATGAATAATTTCAAGCCTTCAAGTCTTCCAGGTCGCATGATTGGGTTAATTTACGGGAAGCATTAAAGGGGGGAAGTATAAAACAGGGGCAATTCAAGGAGGGGGAAGTACAAAGGAGGGGATGAATAATTTCAAGCCTTCAAGTCTTCCAGGCTGCATGATCGGGTTAATTTAGGGGAAGTATTAAAGGGGGGAAATTCAAGGAGGGGGAAGTACAAAGGAGGGGATGAATAATTTCAAGCCTTCACGTCTTCCAGGCTGCATGATTGGGTTAATTTAGGGGAAGTATTAAAGGGGGGAAGTATAAAACAGGGTAAATTCAAGGAGGGGGAAGTACAAAGGAGGGGATGAATAATTTCAAGCCTTCAAGTCTTCCAGGCTGCATGATTGGGTTAATCAAGGGGAAGTATTAAAGGGGGAAATTCAAGGAGGGGGAAGTACAAAGGAGGGGATGAATAATTTCAAGCCTTCAAGTCTTCCAGCCCTGCATGATTGGGTTAATTTAGGGGAAGTATTAAAGGGGGAAGTATAAAACAGGGGCAATTCAAGGAGGGGGAAGTACAAAGTAGGGGATGAATAATTTCAAGCCTTCAAGTCTTCCAGGCTGCATGATTGGGTTAATTTAGGGGAAGTATTAAAGGGGGGAAGTATAAAACAGGGGAAATTCAAGGAGGGGGGAAGTACAAAGGAGGGGATGAATAATTTCAAGCCTTCAAGTCTTCCAGGCTGCATGATAGGGTTAATTTAGGGGAAGTATTAAAGGGGGGAAGTATAAAACAGGGGCAATTCAAGGAGGGGGAAGTACAAAGGAGGGGATGAATAATTTCAAGCCTTCAAGTCTTCCAGGCTGCATGATCGGGTTAATTTAGGGGAAGTATTAAAGGGGGGAAATTCAAGGAGGGGGAAGTACAAAGGAGGGGATGAATAATTTCAAGCCTTCACGTCTTCCAGGCTGCATGATTGGGTTAATTTAGGGGAAGTATTAAAGGGGGGAAGTATAAAACAGGGTAAATTCAAGGAGGGGGAAGTACAAAGGAGGGGATGAATAATTTCAAGCCTTCAAGTCTTCCAGGCTGCATGATTGGGTTAATCAAGGGGAAGTATTAAAGGGGGAAATTCAAGGAGGGGGAAGTACAAAGGAGGGGATGAATAATTTCAAGCCTTCAAGTCTTCCAGCCCTGCATGATTGGGTTAATTTAGGGGAAGTATTAAAGGGGGAAGTATAAAACAGGGGCAATTCAAGGAGGGGGAAGTACAAAGTAGGGGATGAATAATTTCAAGCCTTCAAGTCTTCCAGGCTGCATGATTGGGTTAATTTAGGGGAAGTATTAAAGGGGGGAAGTATAAAACAGGGGAAATTCAAGGAGGGGGGAAGTACAAAGGAGGGGATGAATAATTTCAAGCCTTCAAGTCTTCCAGGCTGCATGATTGGGTTAATTTAGGGGAAGTATTAAAGGGGGGAAGTATAAAACAGGGGAAATTCAAGGAGGGGGGAAGTACAAAGGAGGGGATGAATAATATCAAGCCTTCAAGTCTTTCAGGCTGCATGATTGGGTTTATTTGAACTGTGACCTCTATTGAACTTTAAGTTGGGGGCTTAAGACTGTTTATTTTTCGTAGTTATAAAAACTTCGAATGGGCTCTAAATAAAAAATGCTGCACTGGCAGAACTGATGTTTTATTCAGCTCGGCTCAAATTACCAGGAGGCTTCTATAAATTATGATTGACGTACACTTAGTAAACGAAAAGGGTTAACCTTGACTTATTTTTTAATCGATGAAGTTAAAATAAAGTTTTGAAGTGTTAACAGAACGTATCAGCAATGGATAACGAGTGGATCGAGGTGATGGTGAAGAAGCACGAAAGAGAAAAGACCATTTCGCACGTCATATCAATCGAGTCAGTCGACGCAGTCGGAAAAGGTGAGAACTACAATAGTTCGATTTTAAGGACGAAACTCGAAGTTGTGCTAGAATCTGGTAAAAAGACGTCGAGATATGTCATCATCAAGCGCCTACCCGAAACCGAAACTCATCGGAAAATAGTCACCAACTTAAGAGTCTTTCATAAAGAAATAAACGTTTGTTCATTTCTTGCAACTAAAATTTTTTTCGTAATAATCGATTTTAGATGTACACTAATACGTTAAAACATTTAGAAACGCTCATGGAAGACTATAGAGACCCAGATCCAAAACTTTGGTGCGAACTTATCGGATATAGAAGTTATGATATCATCATACTGGAAGACCTGAAGGTAAGATCTCCGCGAGAAATGTCCATAATATTGGCTTTCTTCCGACCGCAGTTTGAAACTCCTGGAGCATGCGCAGAAGGATTTGTACGTCTTCCAAAATCTGAAGTGTATATTCTTCGTGCGCACGCTCCAGGAGTTTCAAACCTGTTTGAAACTGCGGTAGGAACATAGCTATTGTTTCCTTTTTTAGAATTTAAATTATAAAGTGGCGAGCAGAGTGGAGATGCTCGATTCATGACTTTGGCTTTCTTCCAACTGCAGTTTGAAACTCCTGGAGCATGCGCAGAAGGACTTGTACGTCTTCCAAAATCTGAAGTGCATATTCCTCGTGCGCACACTCCAGGCGTTTCAAACCAGTTTGAAACTGCGGTTGGAACATAGCTATTGTTTCCTTTTTTTTAGAATTTAAATTATAAAGTGGCGAGCAGAGTGGAGATGCTCGAATCATAACTTTAGCTTTCTTCCAACCGTGGTTTGAAACTCCTGGAGCATGCGCAGAAGGACTTGTACGTCTTCCAAAATCTGAAGTGCATATTCCTCGTGCGCACACTCCAGGCGTTTCAAACCAGTTTGAAACTGCGGTTGGAACATAGCTATTGTTTCCTTTTTTTTAGAATTTAAATTATAAAGTGGCGAGCAGAGTGGAGATGCTCGAATCATAACTTTGGCTTTCTTCCAACCGCGGTTTGAAACTCCTGAAGCATGCGCAGAAGGATTTGTACGTCTTCCAAAATCTTAAGTGCGTATTCTTCGTGCGCACGCTCCAGGAGTTTCAAACCAGTTTGAAACTGCGGTTGGAACATAGCTATTGTTTCCTTTTTTTTAGAATTTAAATTATAAAGTGGCGAGCAGAGTGGAGATGCTCGATTCATAACTTTGGCTTTCTTCCAACCGCGGTTTGAAACTCCTGGAGCATGCGCAGAAGGATTTGTACGTCTTTCAAAATCTGAAGTGTATATTCTTCGTGCGCACTCTCCAGGAGTTTCAAACCAGTTTGAAACTGCGGTTGGAACATAGCAATTGTTTCCTTTTTTAGAATTTAAATTATAAAGTGGCGAGCAGAGTGGAGATGCTCGATTTAGACCATTCGCTTATTGCTGTACAAGGTTTGGCGAAATACCACGCGATGACTAAAGTCGCTCTGAGGGAAGGTTACAACACAAAAAGCGATTTCACCCCATACGTTTTCACATCTGACGAAACCGCCATGAAAATGCTAATCGAACAAATGCTGCCGGCGATGGTCGAAACTGTTAAAAACGACTGGGGACCTGAATGGTAAACACATCATCCCTCATCAATTTCTGTAACCTTTCCTAGGGAGGAGTACGCCCAAAAATTGAACGATTTAGCGCAAATCGGTGTCGACAAACTCCTCGAAGTTGGGAAAGTCGACGAATCGAAATTTAACGTCATCAACCACGGCGATTTTTGGACAAATAATATGCTTTTTAAATACGACGTATATAAGAAGCCTATAGCAGTTAAGTAAGTACGAGTCATCTTTGTTCCAACCGAAGTTTAAAACAGGTTTGAAACCAGTGTTGGGCGTAATCGTAATCGCAATTACGATTACGATTGTAATTGCAAGTTTCTTAATTACGATTACGATTGTAATTGCAAGTTTCTTAATTACGATTACGATTGTAACTGCAAGTTTCTTTATTACGATTACGATTGTAATTGCAAGTTTCTTAATTACGATTACGATTACGATTATAATCGTATTCGTATTTTTTTTTGCGTTTACAATCGTAATCGTATTTTTTTCTGCGATTAAAATCGTAATCGTATTTTTTTCTGCGATTAAAATCGTAATCGTAATTTTTTTCAGCGATTACCATTATAATCGTATTTTTTTCTGCGATTAAAATCGTAATCGTATTTTTTTCTGCAATTACCATTATTACGATTATAATCGTATTTTTTTCTGCGATTAAAATCGCAATCGTATTTTTTTTCTGCGATTACAATCGTAATCGTATTTTTTTCTGCGATTAAATTCGTAATCGTATTTTTTCTGCGATTACGATCGTAATTGTATTTTTTTCTGCGATTACCATTATAATCGTATTTTTTCTGCGATTACGGTCGTAATCGCATTTTTTTTCAGCAATTACGGACGTAATCGTATTTTCGTTAGCGTTTACGGCTCGTATATGACATTTTTACTGAGATTACCTAACCAAATTGCTTTCAATGACGGTATTAATAATGTATTAATAATTACGTAATAATAATTACGACCGTAATCGCAGAAAAAAATACGATTATAATGGTAATCGCAGAAAAAAAAAATACAATTACGATTGTAATCGCAGAAAAAAATACGATTACGATTTTAATCGCAGAAAAAAATACAATTACGATTGTAATCGCAGAAAAAAAATACGATTACGATTGTAATCGCAGAAAAAAATACGAATACGATTGTAATCGTAATCGTAATTAAGAAACTTGCGATTACAATCGTAATTGCGATACGTAAATTGCGTAATCGTAATCGCAATTACGATTACGATTACGCCCAACAATGTTTGAAACTACTGGAACATGCGCAGAAGGATTTGGTCGTCAAATTCTGAAGTCCAAATCCTCCTGCGCATGCTCCAATAGTTTAAAACTGCAGTTGGAGCGATTGATTTTGAATTTTTAAATTAATTATTTACAGATTAGTTGATTTTCAAATGGCTCACTACAACTCTTTTGGGATCGATTTGACATATTTTTTGTATAATTCCGTCAGAGCTGATGTAAGGCGAGAAAATATGATGGAGATCTTAAGCACTTACCATGAAGCTCTTAAGGAGAAGCTTCTGGCTTACGAAACGGCGGAAGAAGACATCCCGAGTCTTGAGGATATCGAAGCCGAAATGACGAATCTGATGCCATTCGGTTTAATCCTCATCTGCACGATGGCTGCAATTATGATGGCCGAAGGCGGAGGAGCGATCGACTTCGAAAAAAACTCCGACGATCCCACCGACGACAGCATCGGCGTCAACTACGCCATTTTCAATACACAACGGTATAAGGATATGTTTCAAAAAGATCTCATCGAATTCGCAAATCTTGGTATATTGTAAAAATAAAAAATATCAAGCACAAAAATATTCTTTAAGTTCGTCTTTTACATTCGAAATGTAGGAAGGTGAAGTATAAAGTTTCGTGAACAATTTCATTGTTTTTTCGTCTTCTTTGAAAGGTTCGTCTGAGACGACAGTTTCTGTCATGTCCGAGGTTAACAGCGGATGTATCGTACAGAGAAGAAGAATCGAAAGAAATTTCAAATTTTCGATCTCTTTCATCATCTCCGGTAAGCCGCGGATCATCTCGGGCCTTCTGTAGTCCGAAAACGTTTTCGAAGAAGATTCCCAATACGTTTTGACGAGGGTCGGAAAGTGTTGACGTCGAACTTCCGCCTTTACAGAGTTGAATATGAAAAACAAAACATCCCATGCGAAAGAATTATAATGAGCGACCGGAAAGTCTATAAACCTAAAAAGATCATCAAAAAACTCTTCATTAAATACGTACTTGACTTTATAAGGGTTTCCACTTTTGTATTTAATTAAAAGATTGCAAGTCCAACAGTCACCATGGTTCAGAACGTTGAAATTCTCATCTTTGATTTCTCCCATTTTTTTCAATTTTTCCCCCAGGACGGAAGGTATTTTCAATATTTTTTCAGCAATTTCACACCTAAAAAAACAATGCATACGAAAATGTTACCTGCTGTTTTCTTATAATTTTCCCTTTTCTATTTATTTATAAAATGAACTTCTCTAGAACTCCCTGGATAAATATTGATTTTAAATTATAATTACAGAATTAATTATAGAAGTTATTAAAAACTTGCCATTCGGGTCCCCAATGTTTTTTCATGACGAGACCGAGGGCTTTGAGACAATTGTGAAAGGCCATTGTCATGATTTTTGAGTTTTCGAGGTACATCCAGGGGTTGAAAGAGTTTTTGTCGAGTTTACCCTCGGCGAAGAGTATTTTGCTCATTGCGTGAAATCTCGCGAGCTCTCCGAGGACCAATGATGACTCTTTCAATCCGAGCATTTCCCGACGGTCTAATAGCTGGTATCCTTTGGCCTGAAAATAAGGTGGGGTTTTAGACCGTTTTTCCACTATTACTATCCGCCTCACCAAAAACCATAGCCAAAGCTGGCTTCTGGAGCATAAAATTAAACGAAAGGCGATTCTTAACTATTAGGTGTACAAAAAGAAACTCAGATACAGGGTAAATTTGAATTTTGTACATTTTAGCCGAGTTTCATTTTGTACACCTAGTAGTTCATTTTTTCAAAATTTTGAACATTTTAGGCGTTAAAGTCCATCAAAAGTTGACCTTCTCCGTGTAAGAAGGTTATTGAAGTATAACCATTAAGAAGGTTAATTTTTAAAGGCTTGTAAATTGTAAACCGTTACAGATATTAAAAAAATGCACTAAGTAAAATATGTTGGAAATTTAATTATCTTTAATTTTCATTCTATTCATTTTTTCTCTAGGACGCACTGTTTTCAAGATAAATTTGTTTAAAAAAAAAATTATTTTCCGAAAATGGTGCATCCTAGAAAAAAATAATTAAGTATAAATTTATAGAGAATTTAATTTCCTAAAATTTTTATTTATTAGGTGTACAAAATGAAACTCAGCCACAGGGTAAATTTGAATTTTGTAGATTTTAGCCGAGTTTCATTTTTTACACCTAATACAAGCCATCTCCGCGAAGCCATCAAGGAGAGCTTAAAAAACGAATCAAGTGGCTCAAAGATTTTCAGAGCTTTTAGTACACCCTGAAGTTTTAGGTAACCTTGTTTTAGCCTCCGCTATTTCCATGTAGAACTAGCGCTCCAAGTGATCAAGAAACGCGGTAGCCAAGCAAAACCCTATCGAAAGCGCAAAAAGTACGAACGGTGTTTGTTTACTTCACGTCAAGATTTGCGTTTTTCGGGTATCTGGATCTCAGCACCCTGTATACCGATCGACTTCAAATTTTGTACAGGTCTTCTCAGATTTGATATGAGTAAATGCTGAAAATTTCAAGTCGATCGTTATCCTGGGTGCTGAGATATAAAACTCTGAAAACCCGGTTTTTCGCTTTCTTCTTCTTCTTGTTTTCCTCCGCATTCAGTTTATCAGAGATACAGCCTCTCCTAGTAGACCGATTGACTTGAAATTTTGCACAGAGTTTCGTTTTCATTTTAGCAAGTGCCTCTTAAAAGATTTAACCAATATGGCCACTGTGCTCGTTTTCAAAGCTCCTCTTGGGGTACAAGAGAGATTATACCTACAGAATGAGTTTAAAAATAAAGTAAAAATCAATCGATAAATTTCGAGCTGCCACCAAGACGAGCTTGGAAAAACGGGCCAAGTGGCATTTCCAAAAAATTTCCTACACTTCTTGAACATTTTTTTTAAACCACAAAGCTTTCATTACCTTACCTACATTTAAATCATCCAAAACTAAAGTTTCTTCATTAAACCCGTACAATTCTCCCCACAAAATGCCTTTTTTCTCTTCATGTTTTTTCATTAGGTTTTCCATTTCTTTTAAGATGACCGTATAAATCTGAAAATAATTTTAAAAATGGTACTTTATATTCATAATTTTTTTTTCTTTTTAAATAAACATTACCTTCAGCTCTTTTTGAAAAAATTGGTTTTCTTTGACGAATTTCACGTGGCTTTGAGATTCTGGCATTCTTTTTATAATGAAAGATTTTTTTTCGAGGTTTCCTTTATTGCGGAAAACGACTTGCGCCCGTAAAATGAGGCTGTTGTGATTTTCACCCTTTTTGACAGCAGGGACACACTCGTAGGAAACAACATCACCGTCTTTATAATCGAAAAACCTTTTAAACTCACACAAATTCATCTTTTCTCGTTGTTTCTTCTTGAAATATCTCAAGCGACTGACTTATCGTCGTCCGGGATGAGGATATACGTTTTTTTAAAAAAGCACGACACTTCACTTTTTACCGAATGTAAACTTGGGAAACGTAAGCAATATTTTGTAGTTAATAAAATAATGATGCAGCTCGTTTCAAGCCTGTTAAGCACTTGAGAGGTTCTCTTTGTTGCATTATCCGCGTAAATGAACACGTCATCGACAAGGTCATTATGTTCATTAGCAAATGTACGCTCAACGTAAATAATATTAATCATTTCTATTTTTTCATCTGTTCCTATTTTAATCAAACTTTTAAAACTCAATCTGGATTATGTCTTGTTCACCGGGGGGGGGGGGGGGGGGGGGGGGGTAATAGCTTCGAAGACTTCCATGATGCACCAAAAATTTCGAATTTCAAGAACAACAAGATTTAGGCAAATAATCATCCGTTTTTGACAGAGGTTTAGTTTGTTTTGGTTACAAAAGTTGCGAAACTAGGATAGTAAAAAATGCGCGTGCGCGAGCTCCGATCGATTGGTAAATCGATAGTGGGAACCCCTAGCAGTCGACTGTATTGCTTTAACGGTTCTGCTTATTTAAACCTGAAGAGTTTTTATGCCGATAGGCTGAGGAAAACAAGAAAATCAGTTAAACCGACGGAAACTTCGTTAAAGAACCCTTGACACTGTCAAAACCCTGGAAAAAAATGAAGTTCTAAGGAGTTTGAGCAATGAAGAGCGAGGAAGAGGAAGATTCCTTAGTCAAGGGGTAGTATAACAGAGGGGGAATTATAAAGGAACGAAAGTATAACGGAAGGGGATGTATAAGGGAGGGAAAGTATAAAGGAGAATTTTCCAAGTTTGTTTATTCAAAAATTTTTAAAAGTTTTTTTAGTAAAAAAAAAAATTTTTGTTCGTAAAATTTTCCGGTTTATTTATTTTAATTTTTTTTTACTTTTATAAGTTCTTTTATTCGAAAATTTTTTAAGTGTCAAAATATAAAAATGGGCTCTTTGGCCTAGGGATGTGCCTCTCGTAAAGGGTAGAAGTACGAAATTTCTCCCTACTAAACAGAAATTAATAATTAAAAAGTGACAATTTTTTTTTCACCAAAAATTCTTAAAAAATATAAGGAGTAATTGGTGAAAATTTGGTGAAAATCGGACCAACGCGAACGGTTCGGCCGCAGCGAATTTTTTTAAATTTCAAACAGACATATGTATCTCCGCCATTTTTTCGAAATTCAAAAATCGCCCTCGTTACATTCTTCTTCACCGGCTAAAGTGTGTGAAAATTTGGTGAAAATCGGATGAAAACTGTGGCCGTAAAGTGTTCCGGAAAAAAATGCTACGGCCGGCCGGCACCATAGACAAAGTTGAGATCGGTAAAGATCAATATTCTAATTGACCCTCCGGGGTCTGTAAGACCCTTCCCCAAAAACCCGACGAGGAGGGTATCACAATAACTTCTTTAAGGAAGTTAAAAACTGGCAGTAATCAAATTACAACGGCAATATTTTTGCTTTCAAAAAAACTCCGTGTAAAAACATCCCGCCATGGAAAAACCCTTCAACAGAAGAAGTTTTGATATCAACTTCCCACCCTCCGATGAGAGTTAAAGCGCCCGTGCTCCCGTCTTCAAAGCTCCCCTTGGCGGAGTGGCGAAATCCTTGTTTACAGGTGTGTATTATATTAATCAGAGACTACTGATTAGTTTAGGAGCTATGTTATCGAACTGTCTAAAACTACTACTGCTTTTTCTTAGGTGATCAGTCGAACATTTGGAAATTGCCCACAAAATACATTAATCAAGTGATTAATGATTACATACTTAGTTGGATACTATGATATATTAGGTGTACAAAATGAAACTCAGCCACAGGGTAAAGAATTTTGTAGATTTTTGCCGAGTTTCATTTTGTACGCCTAGTAGTTCATTTTTTCAAAATTTTGAACATTTTAGGCGTTAAAGTCCATCAAAAGTTGACCTTCTCCGTGTAAGAAGGTTATTGAAGTATAACCATTAAGAAGGTTAATTTTTAAAGGCGTGTAAATCGTAAACCGTTACAGATATTGAAAAAATGCACCAAATAAAATCTGTTGGAAATTTAATTTTCTTTAATTTTTATTCTATTCATTTTTTCTCTAGGACGCACTGTTTTCAAGATAAATTTATTTTTAAAAAAAATTATTTTCCGAAAATGGTGCATCCTAGAAAAAAATAATTAGTGCAAATTTATAGAGAATTAAATTTCCTACAAGTGTTATTTATTAAGTGTACATAATGAAACTCAGCACAGGGTAAATTTGAATTTCGTAGATTTGGGCCGAGTTTCATTTTGTACACCTAATATATCGGTCTAAACTCCCAAAAATCCCTAAAAAGATGCTTGTTTACAGGCTTTTCGCAGGGCTTCCTCCTTCAATATTCTGTTCATTTTCTAAAAACCGTGTACTCCCTCATTTAGCTACGCCGCCAAGGGGAGCTTTGAAAACTTTTTTTTTTGGAGGGGGGGCAGATTATTAGTAAAATTTTTCAAAAGGCATTGGCGAAAGTCAAAAGGAAGCTCTGTGAAAAATTTCAAGTCGATTGGTCCAGTCCCCTAGGCTTTGAGCCCGTCAAAATAAGGAATATTCCCCTAAAATTTCAGTTTTTTATTCCTAACTTTTTTGGGGTTGAGATAATGGGTTAAATCATTCAAAAGGCACTGGCTCAAATTGAAAAGAAGCTCTGTGCAAAATTTTAAGTCAATCGGTGCACTAGGAGAGGCTGTATCCCTGATTGGCTGAATAAGGAGGAAAACAAGTAGAAGAAGAAAGCGAAAAACCGGGTTTTCAAAGTTGTATATCTCGGCACCCTGTATACCGATCGACTTGAAATTTTCAGTATTTACTCATATAGAATCTGAGAAGACATGTATAAAATTTGAAGTTGATCGGTATACAGGGTGCTGAGATCCACATACCCAAAAAACGCAAATCGTGAAGTAAACATACACTAGATGCGAGAAAAAAAAAACCTTGCAGTCAACCATGAAATTTGTTTTGTTTTAGTAATTACGGCTTGGGAATCTTTTGCTTTTTTAAATTCGGTTAAAAAATAATCCGCTGATGGGAATGCTAATTTTTAAAATCTTTTTTCAACTCTACAAACACACAAAAAAATAACATTTTCCCAGTTTCTAATGGCCGATAAGCTTTCTACGTTTTCTATAAAAAGAAGAGACTGTAAGTATTTTAAAGAAGGGTCTTTAGGTAGTTTTTTGACTCATTTTTACAGACCGAGAGCGTACGTGGGGCGGTAACGCTCCGTTCGCCCTCATGAGCCGCTGGTTCCGAAAGCAGCGGAGAAGCCGTCGAAGAAACACGACAAAGAATGGCTCGAGTCGATCCTACGCCGATACGAAAACGACAAATCTGTCACGCGTGTAATCGACTACGAAATCGAACCCGCGACCCCAGCGGGCGACAACTTCACCAGCACGCTTGAAAGGTGGAGGGCGAAATCCGTCTACGGATCGGGGAGGGCAGAAACGCGAAAGTTCATCGTCAAAGTTCTACCCAAATCCCCAGTGAGCAAAAATTTCATCTCCTCCTATTTTCTACTTCAGAAAGAGATTAAAGTTTGTACAACTTAATTAACTTATTATTTTGACAACTTTTTCTATTAAGGTTTATGAATACGTCTTCCGTATTATAGAAGAAACTATGCTAAAATACAACGACAAAAAAGAAAAACTTTGGTGCGAACTAATTGGATACAGACCATTCGACACTATAGTCCTTCAAGACTTAACGGTAAATTGGGCTACTTTTTCATCGTTTATAGAGCTTAGTAATTTTATTTTAGGAATTAAACTACAGAGTGCCTAAAAGAACAGATTTTTTGGATTTCGATCATTGTATTCTCGCGACGAGAGGCCTCGCGAGATTCCACGCCCTTTCAAAAGTTGTCGTCCAAGAAAACTTAGTCGATAAAACCTCTTTTGGACCTTATCAGCTCGTTTTCGACCCTAAATCCGTCGAGGCCTTCATGGAAGGAGGAGTCGTCGGTCTATACAAAGGAATGAGAAACTCCTGGGGGCAAGAATGGTAACAAAACTTCTTTTTTTAAATTTTATTTTTAGGTGTACAAAATGAAACTCGCTAAAATCTACAAAATTCAAATTTACCCTGTGGCTGAGTTTCATTTTGTACACCTAATAAATAAAAATTGTAGGAAATTTAATTCTCTATAAATTTGCACTTAATTATTTTTTTCTAGGATGCACCATTTTCGGAAAATAATATTTTTTTAGAAAATAAATTTATCTTGAAAACAGTGCGTCCTAGAGAAAAAATGAATAGAATAAAAATTAAAGAGAATTGAATTTCCAACACATTTTATTTAGTGCATTTTTTCAATATCTGTAACGGTTTACGATTTACAAGCCTTTAAAAATTAACCTTCTTAATGGTTATACTACAATAACCTTCTTATACGGAGAAGGTCAACTTTGGATAGACTTTAACGCCTAAAATGTTCAAAATTTTGAAAAAATGAACTACTAGGAGTACAAAATAAAACTCGGCTAAAATCTACAAAATTCAAATTTACCCTGTGGCTGAGTTTCATTTTGTACACCTAATAAATAAAAATTGTAGGAAAATTAATTTTCTATAAATTTGTACTTAATTATTTTTTTCTAGGATGCACCATTTTCGGAAAATAATTTTTTTTAAAAATAAATTTATCTTGAAAACAGTGCGTCCTAGAGAAAAAATGAATAAAATACAAATTAAAGAGAATTGAATTTCCAACAGATTTTATTTAGTGCATTTTTTCAATAACTGTAACGGTTTACGATTTACAAGCCTTTGAAAATTAACCTTCTTATTGGTTATACTTCAATAACCTTCTTACACGGAGAAGGTCAACTTTTGATGGACTTTAACGCCTATAATGTTCAAAATTTTGAAAAAATGAACTACTAGTTGTACAAAATGAAGCTCGGCTAAAATCTACAAAATTCAAATTTACGCTGTGGCTGAGTTTCATTTTGTACACCTAATAAATAAAAATTGTAGGAAATTTAATTTTCTATAAAATTGTACTTAATTATTTTTTTCTAGGATGCACCATTTTCGGAAAATAATTGTTTTAAAAAATAAATTTATCTTGAAAACAGTGCGTCCTAGAGAAAAATGAATAAATTAAAAATTAAAGAAAATTAAATTTCCAACAGATTTTATTTAGTGCATTTTTTCAATATCTGTAACGGTTTACGATTTACAAGCCTTTAAAAATTAACCTTCTTAATGGTTATACTTCAATAACCTTCTTACACGGAGAAGGTCAACTTTTGATGGACTTTAACACCTAAAATGTTCAAAATTTTGAAAAATGAACTACTAGTTGTACAAAATGAAGCTCGGCTAAAATCTACAAAATTCAAATTTACCCTGTGGCTGAGTTTCATTTTGTACACCTAATAAATAAAAATTGTAGGAAATTTAATTTTCTATAAATTTGTACTTAATTATTTTTTCTAGAATGCACCATTTTCGGAAAATAATTTTTTTTTAAATAAATTTATCTTGAAAACAGTGCGTCCTAGAGAAAAAATGAATAAAATAAAAATTAAAGAGAATTAAATTTCCAACAGATTTTATTTAGTGCATTTTTTTAATATCTGTAACGGTTTACGATTTACAAGTCTTTAAAAATTAACCTTCTTAATGGTTATACTTCAATAACCTTACACGGAGAAGGTCAACTTTTGATGGACTTTAACGCCTAAAATGTTTAAAATTTTAAAAAAATGAACTACTAGGTGTACAAAATGAAACTCGGCTAAAATCTACAAAATTCAAATTTACCCTGTGGCTGAGTTTCATTTTGCACACCTAATATGTTAAGTTTTTAGGTCTCATATAGCAGAAAGAGTCCGAAAAGTGGCTGATAATGTTGAAAAAAGATTGATTGCCCTAGCGAATATCGACAACGAAGCTAACAACGTCATAAACCACGGAGATCTTTGGCTCTGCAATATTCTTTTCAAATACGACGATTACAAAAACATGCCAATTAGCGTCAAGTTAGAAAAATTACTTTATTTTAGTAATGTTTTTTTAGATTTATTGATTTCCAACTAAGCCATTATAATTCGTTTGCTTGGGATTTGACGTTTCTTCTGTACACAAGCGTCACTCCTGCGTTTCGTCGTCAGCATTCGAGCGCGATCTACGACGCCTATTTCGAAACATTGATAAGGACGCTTCATTACTACAACTACGCCGGGCGATATCCGAAAAGGGAGTCGGTCGATTTGGAAATGAACCGTTTGAAATTCGTCGGTTTCGTGACTTTGTGCACCATGTACTCGCTTTCTTTGGCGGACGTCGATGAGCCTTTTAATGTGGAAGTCTTCGGCGAACATCCCGACCCCAAATCTGGCTACAAACAAGAAATATTCGAAACGGACGTTTTCAAAAATACTGTTCAGCAGGACCTTTCTTTATTCTTCGCTGAAGGAATAATATAAACAGAAAAAAAACCCTTCATTAGTTTTATTTGAACGTGCGAAGTAGGAGCATTGGCTAAACCCCCGAGACGCAATAATAAGCGAGAAAAACGGGTTTAAAGGTCGAAAATTTTTTTTGCGTTTTTTGCTTCGAAACCACTTCTGGGACGTAGAAAAACCCCCAAAAATGCCATTTTTGGCCTCAAAACCCGGGAGACGCAATAATAAGCGAGAAAAACCGGTTTAAAGGTCAAAAATTTTTTTTTGCGTTTTTTGCCTCGAAACCACTTCTGGGACGTAGAAAAACCCCCAAAAATGCCATTTTTGGCCTCAAAAACCCGGGAGACGCAATAATAAGCGAGAAAAACCGGTTTAAAGGTCAAAAATTTTTTTGGCGTTCTTTGCCTCGAAACCACTTCTGGGACGTAGAAAAACCCCCAAAAATGCATTTTTGGCCTCAAAACCCCCCGAGACGCAATAATAAGCGAGAAAAACGGGTTTAAAGGTCGAAAATTTTTTTTGCGTTTTTTGCCTCGAAACCACTTCTGGGACGTAGAAAAACCCCCAAAAATGCCATTTTTGGCCACAAAAACCCTCGAGACGCAATAATAAGCGAAAAAAAACGGGTTTAAAGGTCGAAAATTTTTTTTGCGTTTTTTGCCTCGAAACCACTTCTGGGACGTAGAAAAAACCCCCAAAAATACCATTTTTGGCCTCAAAAACCCCGAGACGCAATAATAAGCGAGAAAAACGGGTTTAAAGGTCGAAAAATTTTTTTTGCGTTCTTTGCCTCGAAACCACTTCTGGGACGTAGAAAAAACCCCAAAAATGCCATTTTTGGCCTCAAAAACCCGGGAGAAGCAGTAGGTAATAAGCGAGAAAAACGGGTTTAAAGGTCGAAAAATTTTTTTGCGTTTTTTGGCTCGAACCCACTTCTGGGACGTAGAAAAACCCCCTTGCTGAAATCCCAGTCTACAAAAATCCTGATACTTTTATCTTCCTTTGTCCTTCGGCACTTGAAAGCTGGAAATGGTGGGAGTGTAGTTCAATGCTTACCCACCAGGGGATCTCTTAAAACCTGATTCACGATAAAATCAATATCAGTACTAACAAACTCCTTGTTCCACGTGCACCGTAAGTTCATTCTTTCAATTTATAAAAAATCTCCAAACATGCCGTTTTACGTGCAATAATCTCCGGGGAAGTTATGGGTGAAAAAAAATCTTTGAATGCTAGTCACGTAATCCCAATTCGATGAAAGGTTGTCACAATATTACCCTATAACTTTTCGTAAAATGCATTTTTATAAAAAAAAACTTTTTTTTTCCACTCTTTTGATAAGTGCATTAGTGTAGAAGCTCGGGAAAATAATGGGAATGTCGAGAGTTTTCATCACGTGTGAGAGGTCGTTTATTATTGAAAGAGGTTCTCGAATCGCCGTTTTTTTACTCCTTTTGTGTCTAAAAAGTGTCATTCTTGTTTTTTTGAAAATAAGCTTCTTATGCAGAAAGAGAAAAATTAATTTTCCGTAATGGAGCAGGTAACAAAAGGACTTATTGTCCAGATTGTCAGTAATTGTGTACAGCATATTGTCAGATGATGAAGGCTTAGGAGTTAGACGGACCGATAATTTCCATTGATGGGGTTGCAGTGATTCTATTCTCCATCTTCTCTATTGTAAGACCCTCATAAAAGATAATTTTATCTTTTATTTTTTTTATCATGGCACTCGATTAGGTTCCAACGTGGATTTGGTGACGAAAATGGAAGAAGTCTGGATCGAAACTTTGCTTAAGCGTTTTGAAAATGAAAATGCGGTCAATCGGGTCGTGAGCGTCCACAAAGAAAACGCTTCGGCTTCCGGCGATAATTTCACAAGTTCGTTGGATAGATGGAACGTGAAAGTCGTTTTAGGCTCTGGCCGCGTAAAAACGAAAAAGTTTATCGTGAAAATTCTTCCGAAATCGCCCATAGCGAGGAAGTACATCGTTGATTATCGTCTCGTACCTAAGGAAATCGACGTAAGTTTTATTTTTATACTTTTTATTTCAAGTTATCTTTAAGGTTTATGAAAAATTGTTTTCAAGCATGGAAATCATTATGGACAACCATGACGACAAAAGAGATAAACTTTGGTGCGATTTAGTAGGATATCGCCCTTTTGATATGATTATTCTTCAAGACTTAACGGTAAGGAAAATTTTAAAAAGGAAATAGATAATTTTTATGATAACAGGAAGCCCTAAAAATTTTAAGCCTCAATCCTCAGTTACCCAGATTTTTGACTATTCTTGATATCATTTTGAAGGACCTATTTTCATCAAAACTGGATTTTTGGGTCAGAAAATTTACTTTTTTTTCGGAAATGTTGGGTTTTTGGTCTTTTAACATCCTTAAAGAAGTTACTGTGATACCCTCTACTTCGGTTTTTTGGGGAAAAGGTCATTTTGACCCCGGAGGGTCAGTAATGACCTCTACCGATCTTAACTTAGTCTGTGGTTCCGGCCGTCCGTAGTATTTTTCCGGAACACTTTACGGCCTGAATTTTCACCCGATTTGAACAAAATTTTCACATAATTTTGCTCACTCAAGAAGAAAGTAGGTAACGAGGGCGATTTTTGAATTTCGTAAAAATGGCAGAGATATGACTGTTTGAAATTTCAAAAACTGCGCTGCGTCGGTCAGATTTTCACCAAATACTCCTTATATTTTTTACAAATTTTTAGTCTAATAAAAAAATTTTTTTTTTCTTGTTTTTTTAGTAGCGGAAACTTTGATATTTCCACCCTTTGCGAGAGAGGTATCCCTTTGGCCAAAATCCCACTATTTCTACCTTGACAAATTTTTTCGAAAAAAAAAAACTGCAAATTAAAAAAAAAAATTCGAAAAAAATTTGTCTAAATGCTTGAAATTATTCTCCCCTCCTTTTGTACTTCCCGCTCCTTTTTACTTCCCCTCCTTTATACTTCCCCCCTCCTTAAACTTACCCTCCGTTATACTTGGGCAGAAAGCACGTTATTTCTACTTAGATACCTACTTAGAAAAATTTTCGAAAAAACGTGGAAAATTTCGGAAAAAGTGGAAGATTCGAAAAATTCTCCGCGTTTTTTCGAAAAACAAAAAAAATTTTGGAAAAATAACTTGGAAAATTTTTTGAAAAAAAGAAAAACTCGACTGAATTCTTGAAATTATTCTTCCCCTCCTTTTTTACATCCCCATCCTTATACTACCCCTCCTTTATACTTCCCCTTCCTTTCTACTTCCCCTCCTTTATACTTCCCCCCTCCTCAAACTTCCCATCCGTTATACTTGGGTAGAAAGCACATTATTTCTACCTTGATACTTAAAAAATTTTTCGAAAAAACGTGGAAAATTTTTCAAAAAACAATAATATAACGGATGGGAAGTTTGAGGAGGGGGGAAGTATAACGGAGGGGAAGTATTTCTATTCAAGTATTTCGACAAATTTTTTCTTTTTCAAAAATTTTCGAAGTTATTTTTCCAAATTTTTTTTTTCAATTTTTTTTGTCAAAAACATGTCCAATTTTTTTTTCGATAATTTTTTAAAGTATCAAGGTGAATATAATAGGCTTTCTGCCCAAGTATAACGGAGGGGGGGAGTATAAAGGAGGGGGTGTATAAGGAGGGAGTACAAAAGAGGGGGAGTATAAGGAGGGGAGTATAAGGATGGGATGTACAAAAGGAGGGGAAGAATAATTTCAAGAATTCAGTTAAGTTTTTCTTTTTTCAAAAAATTGTCAAAGTTATTTTTCCAAAATTAACTTCCTTAAAGAAGTTATTGTGATACCCTCCACTTCGGTTTTTTGGGGAAGGGTCTTTTTGACCCCGGAGGGTCAATAATGACCAATACCGATCTTAACTTTGTTTGTGGTTCCGGCCGTCCGTAGCATTTTTCCGGAACACTTTACGGCCTGAATTTTCATCCGATTTTCACCAAATTTTCACACAAATTTCTTTAGCCGGTGAAGAAGAATATGACGAGGGCGATTTTTGAATTTCGAAAAAATGGCGGAGATATGTCTGTTTGAAATTTTAAAAAATTCGCTGCGGCCGAACCGTTAATCCGATTTTCACCAAATCTTCACCAATTACTCCTTATATTTTTTAAGAATTTTTGGTGCAAAAAAATTGCCACTTTTTAATTACTTTTTTATTAGAAGGGAGAAATTTCGTACTTCTACCCTTTACGAGAGGCACATCCCTACGCCAAAGAGCCCATTATTTCTACCTGACACTGAAAAGTTTTCGAAAAAAAGAACTTTGAAAATTTTTAAAAAAAAAGAACTTAGAAAATTTTTCGAAAAAAAAAAGAAGAAGAAAGAAAAAGAAAGAAAAACCCGGAAAATTTTTCGAAAAAAAAATTTTTTTTTGACAAAAAAACTTATAAAATTTTTCGAAAAAAAAAAAAAAAACCGGAAAATTTTTCGCAAAAACAAACTTGCAAAATTGTCCTTTATACTTTCCCTCCCTACTAAATCCCCTTCCTTTATACTTCCCCCTCCATTATACTTCCCCCTCTGTTATACTTCCTACTCCGTTATACTTTCCCCTCCGTTATACTTCCCCCTCCGTTATACTTCCCCCTCCGTTATACTTCCCCCTCCGTTATACTTCCCCTGCCATATACTTCCCCCTCCGTTATACTTCCCCTCCCATATACTTCCCCCTCCGTTATACTTCCCCTCCCATATACTTCCCACTACGTTTTACGTTCCCTCCGTTATACTTCCCCCTCCAATATAGATACTTCTCTTTAAGGAAGTTTTCGTTGGAAGCTCTTCAAACCAGTACTTTTTTTTGTTTTTCGAAAAATTTATTATTTATTACTTAAAAAATTATAGGAAAAAAAGTTGGACATGTTTTTGACGAAAAAAATTGAAAAAAAAAAATTGAAAAATAACTTCGAATAATTTTTTGAAAAAAGAAAAAATTTGTCGAAATGCTTGAATAGAAATACTTCCCCTCCGTTATACTTCCCCCTCCTATATTTTTCCTCCTCTTTAAGGAAGTTTTCGTTGGAAGTTCTTCGAACTAGTACTTATTTATCTGATTTTTGAAAAAAATTGCTCGGTTTAACTTGCACTCTCCACCTGCGGAAGTGTCTAGTATCTAGGGAACATGCCCCCTGAAGCATTTTTGATATGAGAAGTGACGTCATCAAGTTTTATAAATTGAATGATTGTTCTAGCTAGGGGAGTCACATCTCTCGACTTCCAACAGCGTCCTTAAAATAGCATCAATTTAGATGATTGATCCTTTCCCAACTAGATGATATTTATTTCTTTTTAAGGCGCTTAACTATTCAGTTCCGAAACGTACGGATTTTATGGATATGGAACACGCTTTGCTGACGATGAGAGCCCTCGGTAGGTTCCACGCATTATCAAAAGTAGCAGTCGCAGAAAAACTGGTCGACCCGAACCTCTGCGGGCCGTATCAACTCGTTTTCGACTCACGCTCAGTCGAAGTTTTCTTCGAAGGTGGAGTCGTCAGTTTATACAAAGCCATGGAACGTTCATGGGGTCCAGAATGGTAACTGAATAACTTAAAAAAAAATTTGATGACATTTTTTTTAGGCAAACTATTGCTGAAAGGCTGAAAAAAGTGGCGAAAGATACGGAGAAACGGGTCAGAGAGCTATCGGCTTCTGAAGAACGTCACAATGTGTTTAATCATGGAGATTTGTGGCTTTGTAATCTCATGTTTAAATACGATGATTATAAAAATAGTCCTATCAGTATTAAATTTATCGATTTTCAATTGACAACTTACAACTCGTTCGCTTGGGATTTGACATTTCTCCTTTATACGAGCGTCACTCCTTTTTTCCGGCGTCAAAATTCAAAAATTCTCTACGACGCTTATTACGAAAGTTTGAAATTCACACTCGATTTCTACAGATACACTGGGACATATCCATCACGTGAATCCATCGATACGGAAATGGATCGTTTGAAATTTGTCGGATTTATCAGTCAGTGCACGATGTACGCTTTGTCTTTGGCCGAGGTCGACGCGCCATTCAATCTCGACGTTTTCGACAGCGATCTCGACCCAAAATCCGGCTTCAAAATTGAAATATACGAGAGCGACATTTACAAAAAGTCGACAGAAGAAGACCTACGAATTTTTTATCAAGAAAATGTTATTTAATTTTAAAATAAAGACTCTTCTTACTTTGCTTATATTTTTAACTTCCTTAAAGAAGTTATTGCGATTCCCTCGACGTCGGGTTTTTGGGGAAGGGTCTTCCAGACCCCGGAGGGTCAAATTGAATATTGATCTTTACCGATCTCAACTTTGTCTGTGGTGCCGTCCGGCCGTCCGTAGCATTTTTTTCCGGAACACTTTACGGCCACAATTTTCATCCGATTTTCACCAAATTTTCACCAAAATTTCTTTAGCCGGTGAAGAAGAATGTAACGAGGGGGATTTTTGAATTTCGAAAAAATGGCGGAGATATGTCTGTTTGAAATTTTAAAAAATTCGCTGCGGCCGAACCGTTAATCCGATTTTTACCAAATTTTCACCAATTACTCCTTATATTTTTTAAGAGTTTTTGGTGCAAAAAAATTGCCACTTTTTAATTACTATTTTTATTAGTAGGGAGAAATTTCGTACTTCTACCCTTTACGAGAGGCACATCCCTAGGCCAAAGAGCCCATTATTTCTACCTTGAGACTTAAAAAATTTTTCGAAAAAAAAAAAAAGATAAGAAAAAGAAAGAAAAACCCAGAAAATTTTTCGAAAAAAAAAATTTTTTTTTACAAAAAAAACTTAGAAAATTTTTCGAAAAAAAGAACTTAGAAAATTTTTCGAAAAAAAAAAAAAAAAAAAAAAAAGGAAAACCCGGAAAATTTTTCGAACAAAACTTTGAAAATTTTTTGAAAAAAAAAATTTTTTTTTTTTGGACAAAAAAAAACTTAGAAAATTTTTCAAAAAAAAGTTAAAAATTTTTTTTTTTAGTACCGAGAAATTTCTTACTTCTACTCTTTACGAGAGGCACATCCCTAGGCCAAAGAGCCCATTATTTCTACCTTGACACTTAGAAAATTTTTCGAAAAAAGAACTTAAAAAATTTTTCAAACAAAAAAAAAAAAAAAGAAAAAGAACAAAAAAAACCGGAAAATTTTCCGAAACAAAAATTTTTTTTTTACAAAAAAAACTTAGTACTTCCCCGTTCGTTATACTTCCCCTCCCATATACTTCATACTCCGTTATACTTCCCCTCCCACATACTTCCCACTCCGTTATACTTCCCCTCCCACATACTTCCCACTCCGTTATACTTCCCCTCCCATATACTTCCCCCTCCTATATTGTTACTTCTCTTTAAGGAAGTTCCCGTCGGGGCCAGCTCCAGACTAGTACATGGAGAGCGACATTTACAAAAAGTCGACCGAAGAAGACTTACGAATTTTTTACCTCGAAAATGTTATTTAATTTTTAAATAAAAGACTCTTCTTACTTTTGCTTATATTTTCTTTAAAAGGACAAATCCCAAAAAATTATAAAAATTCACGTTCAACATAAATTATTTCTTTTATTTTTCTTTTCAGAGAATGGAAGAGCAATCTATTCAAAGTCTGATTGAGGAATACGAAAAAAATAAAGAGATCGAGAAAATAATTTCCGTGAGGTTGGAAAAGGCTTCGGGAGAAGGGGAAGGATATACAAGCCTTGTACAAAGGATAAGATTAAAAATAAAACTAAAAAATGGAAAAATGTCAGAGAGAAGTTACATTATGAAGTCGACTCCAAGCGATGGCAATATTGAAAAGACGTTTATTGAAACGTACGATTTAATGCGGACCGAAATCAAAGTAAAAAAAATTAATTTTTTTATATTTGCTAACAATTTCATTTTAACAAAAGTATTTCAAAAGATCTCATTCACAATCATCAGAAATATTATATATAAGATTCACGGAATTCCAAAATTTCCGCACACAATAGGGTTATAAATATATGTTGCCTCAACAGAAACATCAACAATGGAGATAAACACTCGACTGTCCGATAAAACGGACGTTTGTAAACAACATAATCGAGGAAAATGATCTAAAACGCGTTAAAAGGGTTATAAATAAATGTTGTTTCAACAGAAACCCTTTAAAAAGGGCGATAAACGCTTGACTGTCCGATAAAACGGACGTTTGTAAACAACATAATCGAGGAAAATGATCTAAAACACGTTAAAAGGGTTAAAAATAAATGTTGTCTCAACAGAAACCCTTTAAAAAGGGCGATAAACGCTCGACTGTCCGATAAAACGGACGTTTCTAGACCTCATAATCGAGGAAAATGATCAAAAACACGTTAAAAGGGTTAGAAATAAATGTTGTCTCAACAGAAACCCTTTAAAAAGGGCGATAAACGCTCGACTGTCCGATAAAACGGACGTTTGTCAACAACATAATCGAGGAAAATGATGTAAAACACGTTAAAAGGGTTAGAAATAAATGTTGTCTCAACAGAAACCCTTTAAAAAGGGCGATAAACGCTCGACTCTCCGATAAAAGGGACGTTTGTAAACAATAATCGAGGAAACTTATAAAATATATAATTTTTTCTCTCAGAGCAATACTTTAGGAGATATGGAAGTATTTAAGTTGGTTGCTTAGCAAATTTTTCATTGTTAACAACGGTTTTCGGTTTTTCCCTTCTATCTCGAAAACCGTCGCTCAAAAACGAAAAAACGTCCAAAGTAAAAGTCGTAGCTACGGAAATTTCCTACAAAAAAGACCTCATTGTTTTTTTTGTCAGAGCAATACTTAAGGAGATATGAGGGTTCTTAAGTGAGTTGCTTTGCTAATTTTTCGTTGTGAGCAACGGTTTTCGGTTTTTCCCTTCTATCTCGAAAACCGTCGCTCAAAAACGAAAAAACGTCCTAAGTAAAAGTCGTAGCTACGGAAATTTCCTACAAAAAAGACCTCATTGGTTTTTTTGTCAGAGCAATACTTAAGGAGATATGAGGGTTCTTAAGTGAGTTGCTTTGCAAATTTTTCGTTGTGAGCAACGGTTTTCGGTTTTTCCCTTCTATCTCGGAAACCGTCGCTCAAAACGAAAAAATGTCCTAAGTAAAAGTTGTAGGTACGAAGATTTCCTACAAACATTTCTTTATTCATTATTTGCGTAAGAGCAATATTTAAGGAGTCATGAGGTTAAAACTAATAATCCTACAGAGCCTGTCAGAAAACTTAAAACCTTCATTTCTCCTAAAATATTGCTCTGATGGAAAAAACTAATAAAATATTTTATTTAGTAAATTTCCGTAGCTACAACTTTTACTTAGGACATTTTTTCGGCTGTGTACAAATTCCGTGCCGGTAATGATTGTTTACCGATGACAGAGGTCAAATTCCGTGCGGAGACCGAGAGGGAATGTGTACAAACTGCGTGCGAAGGATTTAGTCAGTCAGAATAATGGATCCGAGTCCGAGTGCCACGTTATCTGTGATAAGTGATCGAGGCAAAGTATTACGCGTTGTCGACGGCTACAAATTCCACTTTCAGAAGATGTTGGTAGGTGAAGTCCAGAGATGGGCGTGCATTGAAAAAAACTGTAAGTCATTCATTAAAGTAAATTCCAAAAATGAAATAGTAGAGACAAAAATGGTTCACGATCACCCCCAAAATCACTTCAATCCCTGAATAGGCAGAGAGTGAGAATCGCTTCACGCGATTCAGAATGGAACTTACATTCCCTTAGTGTTCTTTTTACTTCCCAATAAGGAAACAGCTAGTTACGAGAACGTCTTCAGTAGTGTCAAGATGAAATGTGAGGAGGTGAACGTTTTGAGCGACGGTTTCCAAGATGGAAGGGAAAAACCGAAAACCGTTGCTCACAACGAAATATGTACAAAGCAACCAACTTAAAACCCTCATATCCCGTTAAAAAGGGCGATAAACGCTCGACTGTCCGATAAAACGGACGTTTGTAAACAACGTAATCGAGGAAAATGATGTAAAACATGTTAAAAGGGTTAGAAATAAATGTTGTCTCAACAGAAACCCTTTAAAAAGGGCGATAAACGCTCGACTCCCCAATAAAACGGACGTTTTTAAACAACATAATCGAGGAAAATGATGTAAAACACGTTAAAAGGGTTATAAATAAATGTTGTTTCAACAGAAATCCTTTAAAAAGGGCGATAAACGCTCGACTGTCCGATAAAACGGACGTTTGTAAACAACATAATCGAGGAAAATTATCAAAAACACGTTAAAAGGGTTATAAATAAATGTTGTTTCAACAGAAATCCTTTAAAAAGGGCGATAAACGCTCGACTGTCCGATAAAACGGACGTTTGTAAACAATATAATCGAGGAAAATGATCAAAAACACGTTAAAAGGGTTAGAAATAAATGTTGTCTCAACACAAACCCTTTAAAAAGGGCGATAAACGCTCGACTGTCCGATAAAACGGACGTTTGTAAACAACATAATCGAGGAAAATGATGTAAAACACGTTAAAAGGGTTATAAATAAATGTTGTTTCAACAGAAATCCTTTAAAAAGGGCGATAAACGCTCGACTGTCCGATAAAACGGACGTTTGTAAACAACATAATCGAGGAAAATGATGTAAAACACGTTAAAAGGGTTAGAAATAAATGTTGTTTCAACACAAACCCTTTAAAAAGGGCGATAAACGCTCGACTGTCCGATAAAACGGACGTTTGTAAACAACATAATCGAGGAAAATGATCAAAAACACGTTAAAAGGGTTAGAAATAAATGTTGTCTCAACACAAACCCTTTAAAAAGGGCGATAAACGCTCGACTGTCCGATAAAACGGACGTTTGTCAACAACATAATCGAGGAAAATGATGTAAAACACGTTAAAAGGGTTAGAAATAAATGTTGTCTCAACAGAAACCCTTTAAAAAGGGCGATAAACGCTCGACTCTCCGATAAAAGGGACGTTTGTAAACAACATAATCGAGGAAAATGATCTAAAACACGTTAAAAATAAATGTCGTCTCAACAGAAACCCTTTAAAAAGGGCGATAAACGCTCGACTGCTCGATAAAACGGACGTTTGTAAACAAAATAATCGAGAAATATGATCTAAAACACGTTAAAAGGGTATAAATAAATGTTGTCTGAACAGAAACCCTTTAAAAAGGGCGATAAACGCTCGACTGTCCGATAAAACGGACGTTTGTAAACAACATAAAGACCTAAAACACGTTAAACTCCCCTTTCAACGTGTTCTAGATCATTATCCGTTTTATCGGACAGTCGAGCGCTTATCGCCCTTTTTGATTGAGACAACATTTATCGCTCATAAATCATATTGAAAGGGTGTTTTCACGCGGAAAAATCAAGAAAAACGATCTAAAACTTGCTAAAACAATTTTTAACGACCAAAAACCTGAAAAAGTGGGGTAATCTACAGTCTTTTCAGATTGTGAATCATTTTTTTTAAAATAAACTACAACGCGATAAGTAAATGTTTTCTGCGTGTAAGTTTTGCCCTTTGAGAGGGGTGAGATGAAGAATGATAGAGGGAGTTTTTTTTTAAGCAATACGCAGAGCTAGGTAGTCTCCACAGCTTAATTTTGCCTTAAGATTTTAATGATTTTTTGAGCAGATTTTAAAAGCGAAAGTCCTGGGTTTTCTATCATTCTTCCACATGAAATTATTGCAACTGCCATAATATTTTCATGTTGTTTTGTGTCACTTAAAATCATCGTCGTATTTATGCATTTGAACCAATTTTCGATCAAAAACTAATTTTTTCCTTTTTTTTTTTTTTAAGGTTTATGAAGAAATATTACGAAATATGGAGGCGCTTATGGATGAAAAAGGGGATGAAAAGATGAAAATTTGGTGCGATATGATAGGATACGAAGGGAAAGAGAAAATAATCCTTGAAGACCTGAAACCATCTGGGTACAAAATGATAAACCGCCTCGACTGCTTGGACTACGAACATTTAATCATCGCGGCTTCTTCTCTGGCGAGATTTCATGCGATTTCAAAAGTTTATTTTTATAAAAACAAAGATAAAATTGGGAATTTTAGGAAGTATTTGCTTTTCGATGATGAGGCTTTGCTCAACATGTGTACGACTGGGGGTTTGATCACTTTGTCGACTGTTATGAAAGAATCCTGGGGGCCTGAATGGTAATCATCATTTTATGGCGAAAAAATTTTCAAAAATTTTTTCAAGGTCCGATATGTCTTCAAGAATACTCAAAGCTTCTCATAATTTAAAAGATTCTTTGAAAAACAAATTGGTAAATCATCAAAAGGAGGAAATGGATGTTTTCAGCCATGGGGATTTATGGTGTTGCAATATTATGTTCAAATATGACGACTTCAGGAATACTCCAATACACGCCAAGTAAGGAAAAGCGTTTTGCACACGCGAGTCGAGCAAAAGGGCAATGTCGAAAGAGGTGAAAAAGAGAAAACTGACGAATCACAAGTACACCTCGTGAAGTATTGGTTGGCTCGTTGAGCGAGGCGTGTACAATAAACGGTTGTCAGTCTTTTGTTCACGAGTAGAAGGAATGCAAGGACGGGCTAATTCATCTACTGGCTGGTTGGCTGGTTGGACGGGCTAATTCATCTACTGGCTGGTTGGCTGCTTGGGTTAGTTAGCCAACGGGCTAATTCATCTACTGGCTGGTTGGCTGCTTGGGCGGGATAATTCATCTACTGGCTGGTTGGCTGGTTGGGCGGGCTAATTCATCTACTGGCTGGTTGTCCGGTTGGACGGGCAAATTCATCTACTGGCTGGTTGGGTGGTTGGGTTAGTTAGCCAACGGGCTAATTCATCTACAGGCTGGTAGGACGGGCTAATTCATCTACTTGCTGGTTGGCTGGTTGAGTTAGTTAGCCAACGGGCTAATTCATCTACTGGCTAGTTGGCAGGTTGGACGGGCAATTCATGTACTGGCTGATTGGCTGGTTGAGTTAGTTAGCCAACGGGCTAATTCATCTACTGGCTAGTTGGCAGGTTGGACGGGCAATTCATGTACTGGCTGGTTGGCAGGTTGAGTTAGTTAGCCAACGGGCTAATTCATCTACTTGCTGGTTGGCTGGTTGGGTTAGTTAGCCAACGGGCTAATTCATCTACAGGCTGGTAGGACGGGCTAATTCATCTACTGGCTGGTTGGCTGGTTGGACGGGATAATTCATCTACTGGCTGGTTGGCTGGTTGGGCGGGCTAATTCATCTACTGGCTGGTTGGCTGGTTGGGTTAGTTAGCCAACGCGCTAATTCATCTACTGGCTTGTTGGCTGGTTGGGCGGGCTAATTCATCTACTGGCTGGTTGGCTGGTTGGGCGGGCTAATTCATCTACTGGCTGGTTGGCTGGTTGGACGGGCAAATTCATATAATGGCTGGTTGGGTGGTTGGGTTAGTTAGCCAACGGGCTAATTCATCTACAGGCTGGTAGGACGGGCTAATTCATGTACTTGCTGGTTGGCCGGTTGGACGGGCAAATTCATCTACTGGCTGGTTGGGTGGTTGGGTTTGTTAGCCAACGGGCTAATTCATCTACAGGCTGGTAGGACGGGCTAATTCATGTACTTGCTGGTTGGCCGGTTGGACGGGCAAATTCATCTACTGGCTGGTTGGGTGGTTGGGTTAGTTAGCCAACGGGCTAATTCATCTACAGGCTGGTAGGACGGGCTAATTCATCTACTTGCTGGTTGGCTGGTTGGGTGGTTGGGTTAGTTAGCCAACGGGCTAATTCATCTACAGGCTGGTAGGACGGGGTAATTCATCTACTGGCTGGTTGGCTGGTTGGACGGGCTAATTCATGTACTGGCTGGTTGGACGGGGTAATTCATCTTCTGGCTGGTTGGCTGGTTGGGTTAGTTAGCCCACGGGCTTGTGGGAACTACAAACATATGTACAAAACATATGTTCTAAATAAATTATCATCATTCTTCAGAGTAAAATCACATCACACAACACTTCTTCCTTTCTTTCTAAATTTAGTGGTGATGATCCATCTCACAAATTGGTGACCCGCGACGAACTCGAACACGAACACGAACACAGCGATGAAACCACAACAGCAAGGTACATATTTACACTCTCAACATGCAAACACAGAACGAGAATAGCTTCCGGCACGTCTAGATTACCCATCGACGGCGCCAGCAATTTTTCACTCAGCTGTTCCGCACCTCTTCGACCCGCTGAATTGGTGGAACTTCGACTTCGGAACGAACTTCTAGACATCTGCGACACTCACGTCCCAGCTAGATAGTTCGCGTTCCAGCATCAACTCATCATCGCTCGACTCACAGCACATCAGCCCTTCACTCTTCTTTTCTCCGTAGGGGGGTGATGTGGGAACCACAAAACATATGTTCTAAATAAATTATCATCATTCTTCAGAGTAAAATACATGACACACACAAAACAACTTCTTTCTTCATTTCTTTCTTTCTAAATTTAGTGGTGATGATCCATCCCACACCCTCATCACTGTTAGTTAGCCAACGGGCTAATTCATTTACTAGCTGATTGGCTGGTTGGCTGGTTGGACGGGCTAATTCATCTACTGGCTGGTTGGCTGGTTGGCTGGTTGGACGGGTTAATTCATCTACTGGCTGGTTGGCTGGTTGGGTTAGTTAAGCGTGTACATTCAACGATTCTCAGTCTTTTGGGAACGAGTCGAAGGGATGCAAGCCCTCATCACTGTTAGTTAGCCAACGGGCTAATTCATCTACTGGCTGGTTGGCTGGTTGGACGGGCTAATTCATCTACTGGCTGGTTGGCTGGTTGGCTGGTTGGATTAGTTAGCCCACGGGCTAATTCGTCTACCGGCCTTCTTTAAATTGGGCTCGGCTCGCGTTTTCTTCGATTTATAACGGATGGGATATATTAAGGCGAACTTGAAGGCGACGTTCCACCATCTTCGTTTATTTATTTGTTTGTTCCTGCCACAATTTGAAACTGGTTTGGAACACCTGCAGCATAAACCAGTTGCAAACTGGGGTTGGAACAAAGCTAATGACTCCTTGAGTTAGTGATCAAAGTCTCTCTTTTAGGTTCATCGATTTTCAACTTCCGCACTACAACTCGTTAGCTTGGGATTTGACGTTTCTGCTGTACACAAGCGTCCGTCCTCATCTTAGACGAAAACATCTTCCCGACGCATTAAATGCTTATTTCGACGTTTTACCAAAACGCTTGATTTTTACGACTACGAAGGCCCGAGGTTTTCCCGACAAGATTTCAACGATGAAATGGAAAGATTCAGATATTAGGGATGCTCATTATATGCTCTTTCTACATCGTTACTGTGAGCGAAGAGCCGACATTGACTCTGGAGCCGTTTCTTCAGGATAACGCCATGTCCTGCTTTTTCCCAGAAGCTTTTAAAAATGAAAAATACAAAAAAGATATCGAAGATGACCTTAAAGATTATGTTAAAGCTGGTCTTCTCTAAATTGTTGATAATGAACATAAAAAAAATAAAGAGGGAATAGAGTTTAATTTAATTTTTTGTTAAGTTTGCGAAAGGAAAGGCCGTAAAACGTAAGTGCTCTGACGTCTTAACCTTAATCCTTGCCCGAGGTTAAAGGGCTTATCCGATGGAATCCTTTATTTAGAGGCTAACAAGGAGATGCTGTAGAAAATGTGCAGATGAAATCGCTAAGAGTGACGAGTGAAATGTGAGAAAATTCACCTTTTAGGTTAAGCCCCGTCACCTCATACACATGCAGAGGAAACGAGACATATAATTGGTGGGAAATACATCCTCGACAGTAGCACAAGCTTATCAGAAGATCTTCTATGTCAGTGTTTCTCAACCTTTTTGAAGCCTGCGCCCCCCTGTAAACAAGCATTTAGCGATGCCGCCTAGGGGAGCTTGAAAACGGGAGCCGGATTATAGGTTTTCGGTACAAAGGGCCGGATTATTGGTTTTCCGACCAAAGTTCCAGAATATAGGTTTTTTGGACCAAAGAGCCGGATTATAGGTTTTCGGACCAAAGGGCCGGATTATAGGTTTTCGGACCAAAGGGCCGGATTATTGGTTTTCGGACCAAAGGGCCGGATTATTGGTTTTCCGACCAAAGTTCCAGAATGTAGGTTTTTTGAACCAAAGGGCCCGAATATAGGTTTTCCGACCAAAGGGCCGGATTATAGGTTTTCGGGCCGAAGTTCCAGCATATTGGTTTTTTGAACCAAAGGGCTGGATTATAGGTTTTCTGACCAATGGGCCGGATTATTGGTTTTCCGACCAATGGGCCGGATTATTGGTTTTCGGACCAAAGGGCCGGATTATAGGTTTTCGGACCAAAGGGCCAGATTATTGGTTTCCCAAAGTTCCAGAATATAGGTTTTTGTGAGCCCTCTTCGGCTCATCCTCGCTATCCCGTCGGAATCTCCAAATATTTGTCTCCACGCGCCAAGCAGTGTTGGGCGTAATCGTAAGTTTCTTAATTACGATTTCAATCGAATTGGTATTTTTTCTGCGATTACGATTGTAATCGCAATTTTTTTAACGACTACAATCGTAATCGTATTTTTTTCTGCGATTACAATCGTAATTGTATTTTTTTCTGCGATCACCATTATAATCGTATTATTTTCTGCGATTAAAATCGTAATCGTACCTATTTTTTTTCTGCGATTACAATCGTAATTGTATTTTTTTCTGCGATTACCATTATAATCGTATTTTTTTTCTGCGATTACGGTCGTAATAATTATTACATAATTATTAATACATTATTAATACCGTCATTGAAAGCAATTTGGTCAGGTAATCTCAGTAAAAATGTCATATACGATTACGCCCGTAATTGCTGAAAAAAATGCGATTATAATGGTAATCACAGAAAAAATACAATTACGATTGTAATCGCAGAAAAAAAAATACGATTACGATTTTAATCGCAGAAAAAAATACGATTACGATTGTAATCGCAGAAAAAAAATACGATTACGATTTTAATCGCAGAAAAAAATACGATTACGATTATAATCGCAGAAAAAAATACGATTATAATGGTAATAGGAATTACGATTACGATTAATCTCAATAAAAATGTCATATACGATTACGCCCGTAATTGCTGAAAAAAATGCGATTACCGTACGATTATAATGGTAATCGCAGAAAAAAATACAATTACGATTGTAATCGCAGAAAAAAAAATACGATTACGATTTTAATCGCAGAAAAAATACGATTATAATGGTAATCGCAGAAATAAATATACAATTACGATTGTAATCGCAGAAAAAAAATACGATTACGATTGTAATCGTAAAAAAAATGCGATTTCGATTTTAATCGCAGAAAAAAATACGATTATAATGGTAATCGGAATTACGATTACGATTAATCGTAATCGTAATTGTAATTAAGAAACTTGCAATTACAATCGATATTTGTATTGTGGAAGTTCAGTGAAGCACGAAAAAAAATCTTGCTTATCTTCGACTTCGTTGATTTGGCGTCACTATCATTAAAATCTGATTCATTTAGCAAACGAAATTGCGACCACAGAAAATTCATCGGTCGTTTATTAATAGCCTTGAACTTTAATAAGGGGGAATGGACGCTGAACTACATAAAAAAACAATCATCTTTTGAAAAAAAAATCAATTCTTAAAACTCTAGTCGCTCATAGCAAACTATCTGTAAAGCAATCGCCTGCTTCATTAGCCATGATTTTCTATTGTCTTTTTATGGTTGTTCTAGAAATAAAAATACTATGAAGCCTTTGGAGTATTGCAGTTCGCCCTGTCAGCTTATCAAACCTTGCTGGACCAGCAGACAGCTTTTGGACACCCTTTTCTATTTCTGACTTTTGACAATTAAAATTGCGATTACGATTGCGCACAACACTGGCGCCAATCCTTTGGCTCTCTGAATTCATGGCGTAATGGCTACAAGTTCTTATTGCTGTTCTCTTTATTCGAAAAAAAAAAATCTACTGGAGCCTAGTAGTCAGATAAAAAGTTTTCCGTGTGATTCATGACATTTCCCTTTGGTTACTCGAGCAAACTTAGTCCCCTAATCCCATCCTACATCTTTTTATTATTCATTTCCCCAGTCGCCATAAGAAAAGGAAAAAAACGTTAATAATCTATAGTTAAAAGTCCATCAAAAAATTTTCGGTTATTCGCTCTGGTTATACTGGATTTATTTATAGAAGGGGTTACTCCGTTGAAAATTCTGTTTCAAAGAATTTCAAAAGGGGAAGCGGAATTATTCTAGGGATTAAGAAATTATGATTGCCCCTATCAAAGGGAATGGGGTTAACCTTTGTGACTCGAATAAACGGAAACCGCAGTTTATTTTTCTTTCAGAGAGACAAAAAAAGAAGAAAAACCAAGGACTTTTTATTTTATTTTTCTTTTAAATAATTTCATTCTGGAGCTGGCCCCGACGGGAACTTCCTTAAAGAGAAGTATCTATATAGGAGGGGGAAGTATAACGGAGGGGGAAGTATAACGGAGTAGGAAGTATAACTTAGTAGGAAGTATATGGGAGGGGAAGTATAACGGAGGGGGAAGTATAACGGAGGGGGAATTATAACGGAGGGGGGAAGTATAACGGAGGGGGGAAGTATAACGGAGGGGGAAGTATAACGGAGGGGGAAGTATAACGGAGTGGGAAGTATAACGGAGGGGGAAGTATAAACGGAGTGGGAAGTATAACGGAGGGGGAAGTATAACGGAGTGGGAAGTATAACGGAGTGGGAAGTATAACGGAGTAGGAGGTATAAAGGAAGGGGATGTAGTAGGGAGGGAAAGTATAAAGGAGAATTTTCCAAGTTTGTTTTTTCGAAAAATTTTCCGGGTTTTTTTTTTCGAAAAATTTTCAAAGTTTTTTTGTCCAAAAAACAATTTTAAAAGTTTTTTTTTCGAAAAATTTTCCGGGTTTTCCTTTTTTTTCGAAAAATTTTCCGGGTTTCCCTTTTTTTTTTTTTTTTTTTTTTTTTTTTTTTTCGAAAAATTTTTTAAGTGGCAATTTTTTTGCACCAAAAATTCTTAAAAATTATAAGGAGTAATTGATGAAAATTTGGTGAAAATCGGATTAACGGTTCGGCCGCAGCGAATTTTTTAAAATTTCAAACAGACATATCTCCGCCATTTTTTCGAAATTCAAAAATCCCCCTCGTTACATTCTTCTTCACCGGCTAAAGAAATTTTGGTGAAAATTTGGTGAAAATCGGATGAAAATTGTGGCCGTAAAGTGTTCCGGAAAAAAATGCTACGGACGGCCGGCCGGCACCACAGACAAAGTTGAGATCGGTAAAGATCAATATTCGATTTGAACCTCCGGGGTCTGGAAGACCCTTCCCCAAAAACCCGACGTCGAGGGTATCGCAATAACTTCTTTAAGGAAGTTAAAAAGAAGAAAAACCCAGGACTTTTTTATTTTATTTTTCTTTTTAATAATTTCATGCAAAAGCAATCGTGATTCAACGTTTTTCCTCGGTTGCGTAACCGAGCATTTTAATTTGTTGGTTGATACGAATGATCTATTCGCTCATTGTGAAGAAGCTTCTCGAAGTGAACAAACGTGATAAGTTGAGAACTGATAAAAATTAAACAAAAATCATTAAAATGGATGAAAGTTTCATAGAACACATATTGAAAAAGGCAGAAAATGATAATCGAATTATCAAAATTCTCAAAGTCGAAGATTCCACAGGGGGTGGAAAAGGGGAAAATTTCTTTTCGAGGATTTCCAAACTGAAAATTATCACTCAACTTGCATCTGGGAGGAAAAAAACGATTTACTGTATCATGAAAAGACGGCTGGATGAAGGAAAAGCGCACATACTCGAACGAAAACTTAATTTTTTCAAAAAAGAAATAATCGTAAGTATTGTTATAAATCAATTATATTGGTATAATCTCCCGTATAATTCGTTTTTTTTGTTCTCTCATAACAAACCACCTTTTTTTGCCCGAAAGCCGAAAAAAAAAAACGCCTCACAAGAAACTGTCCAAATTGTCCAAACAACAAATTTTTATATTTTTTAACCTTTAATTTTGAATACTCACCTACGAAAAACGCGTAGTTTTCAACACATATGAGGAAAAAGTCCAAAAAAAATTTTTTCCCCCATTTTCGACCAAAATTAGGGAGAACTTAAAATTTAGATTCAGCCCTAAAAATACGTGGAAAAAAAATTTTTTTACTACATACGTGTATATTTATTTATATTATTACTTTTCATTGATTTTTCGAAGAGGAATACACCAATAGTTAATATAGAAAACAATAAAGTCATAAACCAAATGAAACGTAAAACCATAAAGAAAGAAAAAAAAGTATTTCATATGCAGTCTGTAAAAAAATTGTAATTATTCGATTCTTGTGAATTCCAATATCCGCGATTTTCGGAAGTGGGCTGCGATAAAACGAGCGTTCAATATCGATCATTCAGTTAGTGTCGGCCTTGAGACGTTTTTGCGGACCACTTCACATCTGTAATTGTCATAAAAATGTTGAGCCTTCCCCCCCCCATTATCAACAAATGGCGGAGAAAATTTACACCCCCAAAAATTCGGCAAAAGAGTTCTTTGAGCGTAAAACTGGGAAAAAGCCCACTAAATCCCGTAAAAGAGTCTTTTGGACAAAAAAAAAAAAAAACTCGGAAATAAGAGAAAAAAAGCGGTCTTTTGGGAAAAAAAAAAAGAGAGAAGTCAAAAATATAGGAGGGGGAAGTATAAGGGAGGGAAGTATAGCGAATGGTGAAGTATAAGGCAGGGGAAAGTTTTTGTTGTGTTTTTAAAAATTTTTTAGTTTTTGGAAAAAGTTTTTTTTTATTTTTTTTTGGAAAAATTTTCTGATTTTTTTTTTCAAAAATTTAGCGTTTTGAATTTTTTTTTTTTTTCGAAAAACTCCGAGTTTTTAAAAAAAAATTTTAATACGGAAATTTTTTTAGTTTTTTGGAAAACTTTTCCAAGTTTTTTTTTGGAAGAATTTTCTGTTTTTTTTTTTTCAAAAATTTAGCGATTTCAATTTTTTTTTCCGAAAAACTTTCCTATTTTTTTCGAATTTTTTTTTATACGAAAATTTTTTGTTAAAAAAGTATCAAGGTCGATATAATGGAATTTTTGGCCAAGAGAGGTCCCTCTCGTAACGGGTGGAAGTATTAAATTTCTCCCTACTAAAATGATAATTAATCTTAAAAAATGACAATTTTTTTACACCAAAAATTGTTTAAAAAAATAAGGAATAATTGGTGCAAATCTCACCAACGGTTCGGCCGCCCCGAATTTTTTAAAATTTCAAACATACATATCTCCGCCATTTTTTCGAAATTCAAAAATCTCCCTCGATAGTCTCTTGTTCACCGACTAAAGAAATTCTGGTGAAAATCGGTTGAAAACTGTGGCCTTAAAGTGTTCCGGAAAAATGTTACGGTCGGTTGGCACCACTGACAAAGTTGAGAACGGTAAAGATCAATATTCGATTTGACCCTATGGGGTCTGGAAGACCCTTCCCCAAAAACCCGACGTGGAGGGTATCACAATAACTTCTTTAAGGAAGTTTAAATAAAATAAAATAATTATATCTATGTGATTTTCTGTTGCCTATTTATTGTAATAATGAAACATCTTTTGATAAGATTTATTCGGCGATTTTACAAGAAATGGAAAATGTGATGGAAGAATTCGGCGACACAAGAGGCAAAATATGGCCAGACCTCATAGGATTCGAGCCTTATGACGTCATTGTTTTTCAAGACCTGACCGTAAGTAAATTAAGAAATCGGAGTTTCTGGTTTTTATCCCTAAATTGCTAAGAACAGCTTTATTTCAACCGAAGTTTGAAACTCTTGGAGCATGCGCAAAAGGATGCTCGAGATTTGACGGACAAACGATTTGAACCTAACGTCTTCTGCGCATGCTCCAGGAGTTTCAAACTAGTTTTTAACAGCAGGTTGGAGCAAAGCTCATATAAGATTGTTGTTAGCATCCGGTTTCATAATTACCTACAATCAGAAACCTGATCCTAACAATCCAATTGAGACGTGCCCGATCAACTACCTACTTAAAATTTAATCCACAATATTAAGTAGCCAATCTTCTGGCCTTGATGTTGATGTAAGGATGACAAAAAATAGAATAGGTGCGCAAAAGCAGGAAAGATTTGATTTTTGATTTATTTTGTGTTTAGCCCGAAGGTTATTTAATGGGAGACAGAACGAAAGGATTGGATCTGGACCACGGTTTTTTGGTTATTGAAGGATTAGCAAGAATTCACGCATTGTCGAGAATTTTAATTGACAGAGGAATCATCGGAAAGTCAGATTTGGGAAGGCATTTGGTCGGCGATAGAGAAAATTTTCAAAAAATTTGGCTCGACTCCCTACTCCCGATGAGCGTGGAAGTCCAAAACTGGGGAGGAGAATGGTAACTTCTTTTAAAATATGCGATACGATGCCACACGCGAACAATGACGTCATACTATGGAGGCTGACACCTTGGTCCTCTCACCACTGTTCACCAAATACAAGGGAGAATGAAGGGAAAACTTGTCAGGGAAGCGGACATGTCGACTGGAGCCTTCTATGCCACTCTCTCTGCGATTTTGACGATATGGCGCAACGCCCGAGTTCAAAGATATGCAAAGCTGTTCACTGACGAAGCAAATCTGCTCAGACAGGATAGGATTAAAGTCAGTATCCTTGTGGGTCTGCTGGCTGGACATCCGTAAACTCCATCAAAGGTTGGGAGTGACAGAGGACAGCGCTTCTGCTTGGAGCAGACGGCAGATGTCCTCTGCTACTGTGAAAACCGAGGAGACGGCAGATGTCCTCTGCTACTGTAAAAGCCATACAAGGTTCATGAGCCTAAGGGAAAAGAAACCCAACCCATTGACTAGGAGACCTCCGTCCCGCTTCTGGAGGCTAATTAAATGCGGCTGGACGGAGAAATTTGATATTCCAAAGTTGGGCGCACAATTGAGGTCGGAGTGCACGAGTTCCTTCTAAAAACCTAAATTTATCTCGTCTACTTCTCTGACGTGAGCGTTTCCCCTTCATTCTCACTTGTGAACGGCAGTGAGCGGACAAGGCGCTTCAGTCATAACAAGCGCCTTCGTCGGGAGGCATCAATCTATTAGGTGACAAAATGAAACTCGGCTAAAATCTACAAAATTAAATTTACCCAGCAACTGAGTTTCATTTTGTACACCTAATAAATAAAAATTGTAGGAAATTTAATTCTCTATAAATTTGTACTTAATTATTTTTTTCTAGGATGCACCACTTTCGCAAAATAATTTTTTTTAAAAATAAATTTATCTTGAAAACAGTGCGTCCTGGAGAAAAATGAATAGAATAAAAATTAAAGAGAATTAAATTTCCAACAGATTTTATTTAGTGCATTTTTTCAATATCTGTAACGGTTTACGATTTACAAGGCTTTAAAAATTAACCTTCTTAATGGTTATACTTCAATAACCTTCTTACACGGAGAAGGTCAACTTTTGATGGACTTTAACGCCTAAAATGTTCAAAATTTTGAAAAAATGAACTACTAGATGTACAAAATGAAACTTGGCTAAAATCTACAAAATTCAAATTTCCCCTGTGGCTGAGTTTCATTTGTACACCTAATATTAGCCCCGGAATACGTATTTATTAATTTTAATTAATCTTCAGGGTCTCTGTCGGTCAGAAATTGTATAATTTCATAAAAAATAAAGCTGCCGATTTAATGGAAGAAGTTTATGAACCAAATGAAAATCGATTCAACGTCCTTAACCACGGTGATGCATGGACTTGCAATTATTATTTAAATATAATGAAGACGAAGAAAGGAAAAAACCCACATCCATGAAGTGACTATTTATTGTTTTCTTTGTTTTTTTAAATATTAAATTAGATTTATCGATTTTCAGATTTGCCATTATAATAGCGTCGGGTGGGATCTGACATATTTCTTGTCTTCGAGTCTTTTGCCTTCGACGAGGCGAGAGAATTTAGATAAACTTTTGAAAAAATACATTCATGTGTTAAATTCTTCTTTGGATTTGTACGGATACGACGGTCCCAGGATGGATTTAGAATCTTTAAAGTCGGATATGAAAAGAATTCAAGTTTTCGGTCTCGCTATCATATGGGGACGCTGCCGATATTCATCTCAGGTAAAATTATTTCACTCACGAACTTATTTTTAAACATTTTAAACATTTAAAACAAATTTTAAACATTTTAGGCGTTAAAGTCCATCAAAAGTTGACCTTCTCCGTGTAAGAAGGTTATTGAAGTATAACCAATAAGAAGGTTAATTTTTAAAGGTTTTTAAATCGTAAACCGTTGCAGATATTGAAAAAATGCACTAAATAAAATCTGTTGAAAATTTCATTTTCTTTAATTTTTATTCTATTCATGTTTTCGCTAGGACGCACTGTTTTCAAGATAAATTTATTTAAAAAAAAAATTATTTCCCGAAAATGGTGCATCCTAGAAAAAAATAATTAAGTACAAATTTATAGAAAATTAAATTTCCTACAATTTTTGTACAAATTTATGACGATTTGCTTTTATGCCGAAAGGTCCTCAACTTTTTAAAACGATAAAATAAAAAGAAAAATTATAAGTTTCGTAAAATTAATTAAACAATCATTAATTTAGGTGTACAAAAATTGTAGGAAATTTAATTTTCTATAAATTTGTACTTAATTATTTTTTTCTAGGATGCACCATTTTCGGAAAATAATTTTTTTTTTTAAATAAATTTATCTTGAAAACAGTGCGTCCTAGAGAAAAAATGAATAGAATAAAAATTAAAGAGAATTAAATTTCCAACAGATTTTATTTAGTGCATTTTTTCAATATCTGTAACGGTTTACGATTTACAAGCCTTTAAAAATTAACCTTCTTAAAGGTTATACTTCAATAACCTTCTTACGGAGAAGGTCAACTTTTGATGGACTTTAACGCCTAAAATGTTCAAAATTTTGAAAAAAATGAACTACTCGGTGTACAAAATAAAACTCGGCTAAAATCTACAAAATTCAAATTTACCCTGTGGCTGAGTTACATTTTGCAGACCTAATATTTATTTAAACTGATAATGTGTGACTAAAATATTAAAATTTTTTTTTCAATAGATTTGAAGGATGCATTTGATTTGACAGAATGGATACCGACGGTGAATATGCCATAAGCATGGAGCTCTACAAAGGAAAACGGGGGGAAGAATTTAAGAACTTAATTGGACCCGACTTAAAAAAATTCGTTGCAGATGGTTTAATTTAAAAAAAAAATTATTTATAATAAAAGATTTTTATCCACAGATTTTGAAAAATGTAAATAATGTATAGCAAATTATAACTTTGATCACCTCGAAATTCACATAATTCTTATTTAACTTCCTCAGAGAGTGGTTATTGTGGAACCCCACGGTTTCTGGAAAAATTTCTTTCAGACTTTTTTGAAAAAGAAGTAGATATAACCAATGAGCAAGAGGCTTACTCTCCTATTGGTTAATCTACTCTTTTTGATACTTGTTGGCCTCAGGCCGTTACAAGGGGGGAGGGGGGTTGGACCCAGGCGGGGGCTTTCGCCATAATGCCGTGGCGCCCTTTTTTCGGGACCAACTACCAGAGGAGTGGCTAACTAAATTATCCACAGATTTTGTAGAGGGATATTTTAATTGGAGTTTTACTTCCAACCAAAAATCCTATACCAACCTGGGATCGAACCCCGGTCTTCCGTGGTGTGAGTCAGAGACTGAACCCACCAGCCACGGAGCCGGTTCAGATTTTTTTTTGAATTTCGCTAAAATTATGGAGATCTTCTCATCTGATAATATTTAAGGGCATTTGTTTAAAAAACAAGAGATCGCAGCACTTTCGCCCCTATACTTTCCTATATTTGAGCACTAAAAATCGTCATAAAATTTTTTACGAAAGCTAGTTTTCGTTATTTTGGGATATCAAGGCGGTCTGGGAGCAGTTTTTCCGAAAAAGTTTTCCTTAAGAAAATAGAAAGATTACTTTTCGGCAAAAAATTTTTTCCAAAAAAAACCGCTAGCCATTTTGTAGCCTTTGACGAGCGCTTTCCAAAAAAATATTTTATAAGAAAATCCGATGAATAGTTTCGTCGTAATCCTTTTACAAAAAAGAAAGGAAGAAATGCAATAAAATACAAAACTTTGAAACTCAAAACCTAAAACCTACAATAAACACTTAAAAAAAAATACTTTAAGCTTAAAAAGAAAAAAAAAGTAGGGTTTGAAGAGCTTTCAACGAAAACTTCCTTAAAGAGAAGTATCTATATAGGAGGGGCAAGTATAACGGAGGGGACGTAAACGTAGGGGAAAGTATGGGAGGGGAAGTATAACGGAAGGGGAAGTTTATTGGGGAAGTATATGGGAGGGGGAAGCTTAAGTGAGGGGTAGCATAACAGAGGGTGAAGTACAAGGGAAGGGATGTATAAGGGAGGGAAAGAATAAAAGAGAATTTACACGTTTGTTTTTTCGAAAATCAAGATGTCAATCGCCAAGTGATTTTATCAGTTATTTTGGAATATCAATTTTTCTAAGGCGATTTGTGCATTTAAGAAAAAAAAGAAAATCTGCTCTTTAGTCCCTGAGCATAAGGGCCATTATTTTATTTTCGTCAGTAGGATTTACGTTGAAAAAATAAAATCTTTCAGGAATATCGCATCTTAAAATTAACTTCTCATATTTCCCACCTGGAAGAACTCTAGCGGAAAGAAAGAGGGAAAATTCCAAAGAACAAACTCGTCTGGAAGTAGAAAAATAAACTTTAAAACTTCATTATAACCATTTTGAAGATCTTTAAAACATTAATTTTACTTTACTCTTGAAAGCTAAAAGCCCTCGGGATAATACAATTGTAACATCTTAAAACTTCTCATAGTTTTTCTACAACTTATATGAAATTTGTAACGTCAGACTTATTAGGTGTATAAAATGAAACTCGGCTAGAATCTACAAAATTCAATAAAAATTGTAGGAAATTTAATTCTCTATAAATTGTACTTAATTATTTTTTTCTAGGATGCACCATTTTCGGAAAATAACTTTTTTTTTTAAATTTATCTTGAAAACAGTGCGTCTTAGAAAAATGAATAGAATAAAACTTAAAGAGAATTAAATTTCCGACAGATTTTATTTAGTGCATTTTTTCAATATCTGTAACGGTTTACGATTTACAAGCCTTTAAAAAATTAACCTTTTTAATGGTTATTCTTCAATAACCTTCTTACACGGAGAAGGTCAACTTTTGATGGACTTTAACGCCTAAAATGTTTAAAATTTTGAAAAAATGAACTACTGGGTGTACAAAATGACCCTTGTTTTACAAAAATTTTTGTATTTTTTATATTTTAAAAGGCAGATCGGGAGGTAAGAAGGAAATGACGGAGATATAAAGTCAACAAAGACTCATACAGATGGAAAAAATCGTTTACTACGGTAAATAGAAAGATAAGAAACTCGATTTTAACTAATAATGATGACGTTACGTTTAATTCGTTTATATAACAGCCCTGTGAGACATTTATTATGCAATAGCTCGTGCTTTCAACCTATAAAACTTTTATTTATGTTATTATACAAAATTGATAACAGTTCAGTTATATTATTTAACATTTAAAGATAAGCAAAGTAAAGATTGCTCAATTTATCCTAGTGTGAACAAAATAAAAGCAGTTTTATAAGGTTAGGAACATGCTTTTTCATGTTGGTGAGAGAACCCTGATAACTAACAATGGTGTACAAATGAAACTCAGCCACAGGGTAAATTTTGTAGATTTTAGCCGAGTTTCATTTTGTACACCTAGTAGTCCATTTTTTCAAAATTGAACATTTTAGGCGTTAAAGTCCATCAAAAGTTGACCTTTAAGAAGGTTAATTTTAAAGGCTTGTAAATCGTAAACCGTTACAGATATTGAAAAAATGCACTAAATAAAATCTGTTGGAAATTTAATTCTCTTTAATTTTTATTCTATTCATTTTTTTTCTAGGACGCACTGTTTTCAAGATAAATTTATTTAAAAAAAATTATTTTCCGAAAATGGTGCATCCTAGAAAAAAATAATTAAGTACAAATTTATAGAAAATTAAATTTCCTACAATTTTTATTCATTAGGTGTACAAAATGAAACTCAGCCACTGGGTAAATTTGAATTTTGTAGCTTTTAGCCGAGTTTCATTTTGTACACCTAATAATATCTCGGCACTCTGTGTACCGATCGACTTGAAAATTTCAGCATGTTATATGATATCAGAGAAGATCTGTACGAAATATCAAGCCAAACGGTCCATTAGGAGATGCTGTAGCCCTGGCTAGTTGAATAAGGAGGAAAACCAAAATCTTGAAAATTTGAAAATCCTGAAATATCTTGAAAATCTTGAATTTTTCTCCGTTGGTATCATCTTCAGTGTTGCCAACTTTGTACGAAAATTTCTTCAATAGAAAAATTAAAAGAGGGCAGATAAAAGTCCAAATTTTGATGAAATGAGTGTAGTTAGTCTTTTCAAAAAGTGATACGAGTCCTTTATTATTTGATGATAGTTGCATGCCATACAAATTAGAAGGCCTTGAAGTCTGTCCCATCGTAGATAAAAAGGACAATTAAACAATTGGTCATTCATTTCTCAACTATTTTCTGTGAAAAAAACAAGAAAAATGAACGTGGATTTTATAAAGACGGCTTTGCTGAGCTTTCGGGAGCAGTCGATTGTCTCCAAAGTTTTGAAAATCGAGAAAAAAGTTGCGAGTGCGAAAGGTGACAATTATTTAAGCGAAGTTACTCGTGTAAGGCTTCAAGTTCTCAAATCAGGCAGAGAATGCTGTATCTCGCTTATTGTTAAGGAGCTCCCCGAAGGCGAAGGGAAAAAAAATGGTCATCGAAAGCGGCGCTTTTAAACGAGAAGTTCTGGTATTCTTAAGCATTTTATTAATTAATTTTCATAAAACAAAAAATTTTAAGATGTACACCATTGTTTTGAAAGAAATGGAAAACCTGATGAGAGAAACTGGCGAAGGAGTTGATAAACTTTGGCCTGATTTGATCAGCTATCGCCCCTACAACACCATTATTTTTAGCGACCTAGGGGTAATTTATAAAATTCATTCTTTTATACTTCATTCATTTTTTTAAGGTTAAAAAATTCAAAGTTCCGAATAGGGTCGGATGTCAGGATTTAAACCATGCGCTTCTATCATTGGTGGAGTTCGCGAGGTTCCATGCATTGACGAAAGCGTTGCTTAGAAATGGGATCATCAGGGCGGACGAGTTTCCGCCTTATCTTTTGTGTAAAGATAAACATTTTACGCAGAAGACCGCTGGTATCGGTATTCGAAGGATGGGTGAGATTCTTCGGGATGGCCACTGGGGCACTGAATGGTAAGTGTGAAGAATGTTGTCCCTGGAGAAAAGACAATTCTAAACACAAGAAATCTAAAAAAATCTACAAAATTCAAATTTACCCTGTGGCTGAGTTTCATTTTGTACACCTAATAAATAAAAATTGTAGGAAATTTAATTCTCTATTTTGTACTTAATTATTTTTTTCTAGGATGCACCATTTTCGGAAAATAATATTTTTTGAAATAAATTTAACTAGAAAACAGTGCGTCCTAGAGAAAAATGAATAAATAAAAATTAAAGAGAATTGAATTTCCAACAGATTTTATTTAGTGCATTTTTTCAATATCTGTAAGGGTTTACGATTTACAAGCCTTTAAAAATTAACCATCTTAATGGTTATACTTCAATAACCTTCTTACAAGGAGAAGGTCAACTTTTGATGGACATTAACGCCTAAAATGTTTAAAATTTTGAAAAAATGAACTACTAGGTGCAGAAATGAAACTCGGCTAAAATCTACAAAATTCAAATTTACCCTTGAGTAAATTTACCCTTGAGGCTGAGTTTCATTTTGTACACCTAATAAATAAAAATTGTAGGAAATTTAATTCTCTATAAATTTGCACTTAATTATTTTTTTCTAGGATGCACCATTTTCGGAAAATAATTTTTTAAAATAAATTTATCTTGAAAACAGTACGTCCTAGAGAAAAAATGAGTAGAATAAAAATTAAAGAGAATTAAATTTCCAACAGATTTTATTTAGTGCATTTTTTCAATATCTGCAACGGTTTACGATTTGCAAGCCTTTAAAAATTAACCTTCTTAATGGTTATCCTTCAGTAACCTTCTTACACGGAGAAGATCAACTTTTGATGGACTTTAACGCCTAAAATGTTTAAAATTTTGAAAAAATTAACTACTAGGTGTACAAATGAAACTCGGCTAAAATGTACAATATTCAAATTAACCCTGTGGCTGAGTTTCATTTTGTACACCTAATAAATAAAAATTGTAGGAAATCTAATTCTCTATAAATTTGTACTTAATTATTTTTTTTTAGGATGCACCATTTTCGGAAAATAATTTTTTTTTTTTATTTTATCTTAAAAACAGTGCGTCCTAGAGAAAAAATGAATAGAATAAAAATTAAAGAGAATTAAATTTCCAACAGATATTATTTTGTGCATTTTTCAATATCTGTAACGGTTTACGATTTACAAGCCTTTAAAATTTAACCTTCTTAAAGGTTATACATACTTCAATAACCTTCTTACACGGAGAAGGTCAACTTTTGATGGACTTTAACGCCTAAAATGTTCCAAATTTTGAAAAAATGAACTACTAGGTGTACAAAATGAAACTCGGCTAAAATCCACAAAATTTAAATTTACCCTGTGGCTGAGTTTCATTTTGTACACACTAACACTTAACAAACTTTTTCCAGGAAAAGTTACGGCCAAAAGCTTATCGACAGTGGTGCCAATTGTTTTGAGCAGTTGATGACCGTATACAGTACGCAGGAAGATAAGTTTAGGGTGATGAACCACGGAGATCCTTGGACATGCAACATGATGTTTAAATACAGCACATACGATGATCGACCGATTGCAGTCAAGTAAGCCTTTTTAGACACATATTATTTTAAACAAATCTTAAGATTTATAGATTACCAGCTGACTCATGTGAACAGTTTGGCGTGGGATTTAACGTACTACATGTTCACAAGTATCGAACCGGAAATTCGGCGTCAGAATTTCGACGTTTTGCTCAAAAAATATGCTGAAAGCTTAAGATTGAATATGAAGAAGTTGAACTTTTCTGAAAATGAGATTCCCACATATGAGGAGATACAGAAGGAAATGAAAAGGTTGTCGCCGTTTAGAGTAAGCGTCATCTGCTTTTTTCACACCATCATGACAGCGGAAACTGCAGATGCTTTCGACTTGGATGAAAACATGAAGTCCGAAGGTGGAAAGCCGCCGAAATTCGAATGCTACGTAGACCCACGTTTTAAATCACGTGTGGCTCCAGATCTGAAAGATTTTGTCAAAAGTTGCATAATATAAGCATTTTAGAATATGACCTGTTTGTTTAATTGGAAAGATGATGCTAATATTCAATAGAACGATTCTAACTGGATTATGAACTTTAGCGGAGGATAAAACCCTATTCTATAAATTTATAATGAAAGGACTAATCTCGCTGTGTGGAACATTGGGAGTTAACGCTCAGTTGCCAAGTCCCCTAATGGGCATTTCTCCCGTCAAACGGGGCCGGGGAGGTTTCACATTTGAGGGTGGGTCGGGGGAGGGCAATAAATGCTGCATTTAGCATCAACTAAGTAGAAACGTCCTCGGCAAGGAGTAATCGTGGGTGGAAAACTATTCCGAACATGGATTAATGTCACCAGCGATAGCCTCATCAGTTTACGAACAATTGGAATTAGATACGATTAGTTTTGAAATATTACGCTGAATTGATAAAATCCCCATAGCTAGACAGATGTTTACAGAATATGGATGATCACTAACCTAAAATTAGCTTAGATATAATTTACAGCATAGGCCTTTAAGGAAAAGGCCACTGAAAAGCGCTGCACTGGCCAAGCCGCCTAGAAATATTCCCAAATTCCAGGAAAAATAAGGCTGTGAGGCTGACAAAAAAAGCAGAATTTCCCTTTTTGAGAAAGAGTGCTAAATGGGAAATAAATCAAGGAAAAACGACTCAAAAACCATTGAAATATGCTATTGCTTGCCCAAAAAGTGGTTCCTCGGATAAAAAAAACTGATCGTAGATCTTCTGGGTTCCATCCACTGTACTCGCCTAGTATCTCCACGAGGGAGTAGTTTTAAGAACGCCCATCACCTTCTCTCATTTTTTGGCCAAAAATTTTCATTTTTTTCTTTAAAAAAATCTGAATCAGCTCTAGAATCCACAGCCATCAAAATCGCCCAATTTTATACAGGTTCAAAATGTGGAGTTAATCATGAAAATTTGGCAATAATGTAAGCGCTGCCACCAATAAAATTTTAAACTTCGCGAGATAGCGGACAAACCGTTTGCTTTATAAGGTTATAAACTATCATTTCTAACATAAAATTGAACGCAGATTCCAAATTTGGCCTCAGAAAAATGAGAGAGTTCTCACTGTACTACTTATAAAAATCAATCCCGATGACGTTGAAAAGCGTCTGTACGCTTACCATCTTATGCCGTCTTACCATCAAATGCCATCGAAACGCGCATACTGCCCAAATTTTGGTGAAATCCACTTGGGACCAATTTTTCAAAAAGACAGCCACTTTAGACCAATATCTATAGCAACATTGGACCAGCATTTAGCTACTATTGGAAACCAATTTGGACCAGAAAAAAGGAAAAAGGGAAAATTCTGAAAATTGTACTTGGAGTTAAAAGCCTCCGGACCATTTCTATATCCGCCGTCCTTAACTGTCTCACCAGCTCAAATTTGCCTCATTGTCTGCATAAAATCTAGGTACGCGGTAGCGTTCTGCTCCGCCAAGCAAAACCCAAACGAAATAGCAAAAAGTAAAAACTTAGTCGTCAAGATTTGCGTTTTTCGGGTATCTGGATCTCAGCACCCTGTTTACCGATCGACTTCAAATTTTACAAAGGTCTTCTCTGATTCAGTATGAGTAAATTCTGAAAATTTCATGAATATCGGTATACAAGGTGCCGAGATATAAAACTTTTGTTTTTTCGCCTTTGGGTTGTTGTTCTTCTTCTTTTTCAGCTTGGGCTACAGCATCTCCTAGTGCACCGATAAATTGAAATTTTGCACAGAGCTTCCTTTTTTAGCCATAGCCTTTTCAAAGATCAGTTCTCTAGGAAGATCATTCAAATGTGATCTTCTAACTTCATTGTTGGAATTCAGGGTTGATTCATTACAAACGCCTTTAAGGCCCATCATACCGCCCAAGCATTTTGTTTCAAATACAAGAGATCGCAGCACTTTCGCCCCTAAAATTACTTTCCTATATTTGAGCACTAAAAATCTTCGGAAAATTTTTACAAAAGTCGTTCTCCTTATTTTGGAAATGCCTATACGGTCTTAAGAGCAGTTTTTCCGATAACAAAACCTTGTAGCGCACTCCTCCCGGCATTTTCCGCCGAATCTTTCTAAAAGGATTACGATAAAACTATTCATCGGATATTCTTGTATAATATATTTTTGGAAAAAGCTCGTCAAAGCCTACAAAATGGCTGACGGTTTTTTTAAAAAATGTTTTAGTCGAAAATAAAATTTCTATTTTCCAAAGGAAAACTTTTTCGGAAAAATTGCTCCCAAGACCGTATAGAAATTTCCAAAATAAGGAGAACGAGCTTTTGTAAAAGATTTTCCGACGATTTTTAGTGCTCAAAAATAGGAAAGTAATTTTAGGCATCTTCCCTCTCTGTCTAACACTTGGTTGAATTTTGTGGTCTGATCCGCCTTTAACGACTGCTGAAATGCACACACAAACCTTAGCCAGGGAGTGCATTGACCCAGCTTGGTAATGAGTAATGACTGTAAAGCTTCATACAGTATCCTTATTCTCCTTCTTCTTGCGATTGGGTACTTGTCCCGAAGAATCCATTTTTATGTACTTATGTCTCACTTTGGAAAGCTAGACAATCGATGACTTCATAAAAGGAGCAGTGGGGGGGGGGGGAGAGAGAGAGAGAAATTTGTCTTTGATGAGTCTGTGGAAGGACTCCAGTGCCCCGGGGGTCGTCCGAGGGTATTTCGTGTGCCGAGCTCACATTTTTGGAGGCAAAGTTGACTTCGACCCAATTTACGTGTTTCCAAGGTACAGCAGAAATGATCCTATTTCTTCTTTTGGTCAACATTCATCAGGAAACATCTCGATTCTAATTCTGGGCGCTTTTCAAGTCCGAAATGGTGTATCTGATGATTCGCCAGAAGCAATATAGGCTATACTAGGAGGGTCGTTCTTTTCGAAATTTCTTTGACGTGTTTTCATAAGTTTATATTAATAGTTGGTCGGTATAATACTGGATGGCATGTTGTGGGTTTGGAGGAGTCGTAGGTGGGTTAATGACAGTGCGGTTAGAGCACGTTCACGTTTAATTGTATTATCAAGAGGAGGGCGGTAGCTTTCAGGATAAAGTCCTAACTGTGCGGTCGTCTCCTTCCAATCCATTTTGTCTTCCTTTATGACCTCACCAAGACTTCCCAATACTCTTCAAAGAAAATTCACTTAAAAACCTTCTTTCTCAACAAAACCTTTTGGTTGGGATTTTTTTTCTAAATTACGCCTGGGATTTTAAATGTTGAAAGGGTCGAAATTCCGGCTGGAAAATGGAAATAAGGGGACGTTTGTATAGTGTGTCCCTAACAGAAGCAATTTGCAGTTCCACGAGCGTACTTTACGAGGGCCGTCGCTCTATGACCCGGCACCGTTTTCCCGCCTAGAATTAAAACTGTTAAACCGCAGCCTCCGCCCAGATGGACTGGAAAAACTCCAAGCTTCCCTCCCCCCTTTTTTTTCCCTGAAAAAGGTTTTTTTTCACAAGGATGAGGTTTAACGGCCGACCATATACGTCCTTTCTTTACACTGCCGTACTGTCTCTTTTAAAGAAAATATTGCCGACCGTAAATTTCTTGGAATGCGCATATCAAAAAAAAAAAAAAAAAAAAAAAAAAAAAAAAATTACCCTACTACCAGAGTATGTGGCATTCCGGTGGGTGACGAAACCAATAAAAACATCTTTTTGAGGGCGTTTTTGACAAATTTGAAATATAAGAAGGAATTTATGGAGAAAGACTTTTAGGAGAAAATCCACAATTTTTTCCAGGTTCCCTCTAGGCTACCTCAGCATAACAAATTCTCAAATACAACAATCACCCCAGTAAGGCTAGTCTAGAAAAACTATGAACAAAGGATATGAAACTACATAAAAGATGATTTTTCGGACAAATTCCCAAAAATCTACAGCAAAAGTCTGCTATTTAACTTTCTTAAAGAAGTTATTGTGAAACCCTCCACGTCGGGTTTTTGGGGAGGGGTCTTCCAGACCCCGTAGGATAAATACTTGAAAAAAAACTTAAAAATTTTTCGGAAAAAAAAAGGAAAACCCGGAAAATTTTAGGAAAAAAACTTAGAAAATTTTTTTCAAAAAAAAAAAAAAAAAAAACTTCCCCTCCCTTATACTTTAGTTCCCTTATACTTCCCCTCCCATATACTTCCCCTCCGTTTTACGTCCCCTCCGTTATACTTCCCCTCCTATATACTTCCCCTCCGTTATACTTCCCCCTCTGTTATACTACCCCTCCCATATACTTCCCCTCCCATATACTTCCCCATCCGTTACACTTCCCCTCCTATATACTTCCTCTCCTATATACTTCCTCTCCTATATACTTCCCCCTCCCATATACTCCCCCCCCCCCCTATATTGTTACTTCTCTTTAAGGAAGTTATTGTTGGAAGCTCTTCAAACCAGTACTTTAACTTCCTTAGAGGAGTTATTGTGAAACCCTCCACGTCGGGTTTTTGGGGAGGGGTCTTCCAGACCCCGTAGGATAAATACTTGAAAAAAAAAACTTAAAAATTTTTCAGAAAAAAAAAAGGAAAACCCGGAAAATTTTAGGAAAAAAACTTAGAAAATTTTTTTCAAAAAAAAAAAAAAAACTTCCCCTCCCTTATACTTTAGTTCCCTTATACTTCCCCTCCCATATACTTCCCCCTCCGTTTTACGTCCCCTCCGTTATACTTCCCCTCCTATACACTTCCCCCTCTGTTATACTACCCCTCCTATATACTTCCCCTCCCATATACTTCCCCATCCGTTACACTTCCCCTCCTATATACTTCCTCTCCTATATACTTCCCCCTCCCATATACTCCCCCCCCCTATATTGTTACTTCTCTTTAAGGAAGTTATTGTTGGAAGCTCTTCAAACCAGTACTTTAACTTCCTTAGAGGAGTTATTGTGATACCCTCCTCGTTGGGTTTTTGGGGTCTTCCTGACCCCGGAGGGTCAAATCGAATTTTGATCTGTACCGATCTCAACTTCGTCTGAGGTTCCGTCTGGCCGGCCGGCCGTCCACACGAGTAAAAACGTGTGTTTCTCGACCAGAAAAAAAAAAACTCGTGCTAAAGAAAATCTTGTTAAAAAGATGATTTTTAGCCCTAAAAGTAAAGAAAGCCCCATAAAATCAGTTGAAATAACCGTCTGCCCCGACGGTAAATTCATTTAAAAAGTGTGTGTTTTAAGGTGTTTGTTAAAAGGTTTTAATAACGTGAAAAACTCCCGAAAGTTAGATAAAAGGGTATTTCTTGACCATATATGTCCTCCCCCACACCAAAACTCCCTGAAAACCCCTTCCCAAGAAGTATTTTTGCACAAAATAACGGAAGAAAGTGAATAAAAATTGTGTTAAACGGCCATATCATTGCAGAAAACGACCCGAAATCCGTCAAAAGGAAGCTTTTGGATGAATTAAACCAACAAATCATTTCCTGAAAAGGGAAATCTCCCAAAAAGCGACTGAAAAAGATGATTTTTGGCTCAGAAAGTTCAAAAAGAAATTGTTCTCCAGGCGGAAAGATCGTCCATCAGGGCCAGTACAGTCTGTGAGCCTCATTAGTCGAGAGTATTGACCAGCTGGGTATAATAAATTTGATACAGAACGAAAATTTACCCCGATTTCAATCCGAAATACTACTTTCAGTCCATTTATTCTAGCTTCGTCTTGAACAATTTCATTGACAACAATATTATATTTATTATTATTTAACTTTTATAAAAACAAAAGTTAAATCTCTTTTGTTTTTAAAAGTCTGGAACAAAATTATTACACAAAAAAAAAAAAAAAAAAAAAAATAATAATAAAAAAATAAAAATAAAAAAATAAAAATTTTTCTCCGGAAATAAAACAAAATTAAATGAAGAATGAAAATCAAAATCTAGAAAATGAAAATTCAAGAAATTATTCTTCCTTTACTTTTGTACTTTCTCATCTTTATACTTCCCCCTCCTTGAACTTCCCCTCCTTTATACTTCCCCTCCACCTTGAACTTCCCCTCCTTTATACTTCCCCTCCGTGATACTTCCCCCCTCCGAAATTATTCCTTCTGGAAGTTCCAGGCTAGTACTATATGTATTGTGATTCGCTAAAATATTTTCTATTTGGATATCTTGAGCTAATTTTACAGGACTATATAAGAAGTTTTTGCTGAATTTTAACCCATATTGCTGTCAATATTCTTCATAATTCAGTAATTTGTTTTAAATATTCTTCGTAGGTAGGTCTAGAAGGTTTAGAGGCTTCGGTGGATGTGAGGGGGTGCACGTGTGAGTGAGTTAGAAGGGAAACCAATCTGCATACATAATGAAATATTGAAGTCTCTGTGTACCCTATCAAACAAACTTGGGGAATCGAGAAACAACACGGTGAATATTCCAATTCTACACCCGACTAATTTTTTCCACAGCTTCTGTTTTATTGCGAACCAATTTTGAGATGAATGAGCACTTTTTGTTAGATTAAAACCACGTATACAAAAGGAGGGAGTGTATGTTTGCCTAGGAGTTATTACATGAAGTTTTTTTCCCCTCTACATTTACATAAAAAGTAATATTCATTCGGAATTTTCCGCTTTTATTTTATAAAAAGGGTTGCGTGAAAAAAATTTTAGATCAGTTCTTAACATGGATTTAAACTGGGTAAATGCGTTTATAAAAGATGGCTTCGAAATATGCGGAATGGAAAAGCTGTTGGGCGAATGAGAAAATTACGCGAGCGACATGTTTCGTGTGAAGATCAAAATAAAGAAAAAAATTTTACGAAATATATTATAGTCAAAGAAATCGTTCAAGACGAAGCTAGAATAAATGGACTTAAAGTTGTATTTCGGATTGAAATCGGGGTAAGTTGTTGTTCTGTTTCAAATTTATTATACCCAGCTGGTCAATATTCTCGACTAATGAGACATACTATACTGACCCTGATGGACGTTTCCGCCAGGAGTACTATTTTTTCCCGATTTTAAAGATCTTTTTGAACTTTCTGAGCCAAAAATCATCATTTTTAGTCGGTTTTTGGGAGATTTTTTGTTGTTGTTGTTGTTGGGAGGTTTTCGGGAAAAGATTTGTTGGTTTATTTCATCCAATTCGGGTCGTTTTCTGCTATGATATGGCCGTTTAACTCAATTTTTATTCACTTTCTTTCGTTTTTTGGGGAAAATCCTTCTTTGAATGGGGTTTTTGGGAAGTTTTTTGTTTTGGAAGGACATCTTATGGTTGAGAAATACCCTTTTAACTTCCTTAAAGAAGTAATTGTATCAAATTTATTATACCTAGCTGGTCAATATTCCCGACAAATGAAACATACTATATTGGTATGAAATATGTATATTATAGTCAAAGAAATCGTTCAAGACGAAGCCAGAATAAATGGACTTAAAGTTGTATTTCGGATTGAAATCGGGGAAAGTTGTTGTTCTGTTTCAAATTTATTATACCCAGCTGGTCAATATTTTCGACTAATGAGACATACTATACTGGCCTTGATGGACGTTTCCGCCTGGAGAACTATTTTTTCCCGATTTTAAAGATCTTTTTGAACTTTCTGAGCCAAAAATCATCATTTTCAGTCGGTTTTTGGGAGATTTCCTTCTTCAGGAAAAGATTTGTTGGTTTATTTCATCCAAAAGTTTCCTTTTGACGGATTTCGGGTCGTTTTCTGCAATGATATGGCCGTTTAACTCAATTTTTATTCACTTTCTTTAGTTTTTTGAGCGAAAAATCCTTCTTTGGATGGGGTTTTTGGGGAGTTTTGGTTTTGAAGCGGACATCTTATGGTCAAAAAATGTGTTTTATCTAATTTTTGGAAGTTTTTCACGTTATTAAGAACACACCTTTTAACTTCCTTACAGATATTTACCGATCACAACTTTGTCTATGGTGCCGGCCGGCCGTGACATTTTTTCCCGGAACACTTTACGGCCACAGTTTTCAACCGTTTTTCATCAGATTTTCTCCAACTTTTCTTTAGTCGGTGAAAAAGAAACTAACGAGTTTTGAATTTGGTGAGTTTTGAATTTCGAAAGAATGGCGGAGATTGTCTGTTAGAAATTTTAAAAAATTCGCTGCAACCGAACCGTTGGTCCGATTTTCACCAAATTTTCATTAATTGAGGCGCTCCCGGTACGAAGGGCGAACTCAACAAAACGTAGTTCCGAGATATTCGCATTTTAAAGTTTTATGTTACGGGCGAACTCAACAGAAAAGTCATGCCCTGGAATGGGAAAAGGAGTGGGGGTTGTGGACTAGGATGTGGAGTTCGCCCTTCGTACCCGCTCGGATATCGCAGTTAGAGCTTTGTCGCATATCAGTTATTACGTATTTAAAGGAGAAAAAAGGGCGAACTCAACATAAAAATTATATGGGTGTATTCACCAAGAGATCTAGAATCAGAAAATGAAAAAAAAAAAATTGTCCGATGTTGAGTTCGCCCTTCGTACCCGGAGCGCCTCAATTACTCCTTATATTTCTTACGATTGTTTAGTTAAAATAATTATCACTTTTTTAAACGTTAATTATCATTTTAGTAGGGAGAAATTTCATACTTCCACTACTCACGAGAGGGGCCTCTCTTGGGCAAATATCCCATTATTTCTACCTTGACACTTAAAAAATTTTTCGAAAAAAAGAACTTAGAAAATTTTTCAGAAAAAAAGCGCAAATTTAAAAAAAAAAAAAACTTGGAAAAATTTTCAAAAAAAAAAATTGGAAAATTTGTCAAAAAACAAAAAGTTGGGAAATTTTTCGGAAAAAAAAGTTGGGTAATTTTTCGGAAAAAAAAGTTAAATTTTTCGACAAAAAAAACTTAAATTTTGAAAAAAAAAACATTCCCTTTCTTTATACTTCCCCCTCTCTTATACTTCCCCCTCCGTTATACTTCCCCCTTCGTTATACTACCCCTCCTATATTTTTTACTTCTCTTTAAGGAAGTTTATCTTAGAAGCTCTTAAAACTAGTACTTTTTTTTAAATTAATTATTTTGAATTAGTACTTTTTTCATCTGATTTTTGAGCTATGATTTTTCAACCGCTTTCTTCAGTTTTTAATCGAGATTTGATGCTTTTTCCTTGATCTTGTCGAATTTTTTTCGGACAACGTCCCTGCCCTTGTACGCCATTATTCCGAATCGCTTTATTTATTTTCGTTACTCTTCATTATTTAGATAATAAGAGCAAATTTAGAATTGAATTTATGTCAAGGTTAATAATGTTTATCGAAATTAATTTGTGTCAAGAACTGAAGCGGAAATAAATCCTTCGCGGTTTAAGAACAATACGACATTTTGACTTTTAAACTTCTAGGTCGAATTAGGTGAAGGCATTAGATAATTGAAGGGAAAAATGGGTATATAAAGATAAATAGGAGCGCAGCATCATTAAACGATGAATTCGATCAGTTGGCTTTCCGCAGTCGCGATCTCCGACTTCACCGGGGAACCGGTCGTCGAAATCTATTTGGACAAAGTCGACCCAGCTGTCGGCGAAGGGAATAATTTCTCGAGTGAAACGAACCGCGTCGGGCTTAAATTGGTGACTGAAAACGGATCTTATTTTTATAAGGCAGTCATTCTAAAGGAAATCAATGAAGAAGATACCAGGCTTATGAGTGACCATTCTTTAGGCTGGCTCGCCACCGAAGTTCTCGTAAGTTTTTCAATTAAAATTTTATATCAAATACCTGAGCTCCATAATCCGAATAATCTATAGTTCCATAATAGCCAAATACATAAAATATGTGTGTTCAATCTAATCGTCTAATGCTGCCCACATAGTTTAGACATGATATAATTCAATTTCCGCAAACTTGATAATATTAAATATCAAATAATCTCATGTATGTACATATCTTTGATCGGTATTTGTATAGTAAGTAGGTTTAGTGGGAACTATTGAGTGCTCCCGGCTATTGTTTTCATATATATCTCGGCTGCTAGTAGATCCAATCGATTCCCTAAGAGCAGTTCATCGGATAAGGATATGTGAGGATTTGATGTATTCTTAACCAAAAGGGTACCTTGAACATCAGTGTTCCTCAACTTTTTGATCTTAAGGTATAGGTGTACAAAATGAAACTCGGCTAAAATCTACAAAATTCAAATTTACCCTGTGGCTGAGTTTCATTTTGTACACCTAATAAATAAAAATTGTAGGAAATTTAATACTCTATAAATTTGTACTTAATTATTTTTTTCTAGGATGCACCATTTTCGGAAAATAATTATTTTTTAAATAAATTTATCTTGAAAACAGTGCGTCCTAGAGAAAAAATGAATAGAATAAAAATTAAAGAGAATTAAATTTTCAACAGATTTTATTTAGTGCATTTTTTCAATATCTGTAACGGTTTACGATTTACAAGCCTTTAAAAATTAACCTTCTTAATGGTTATACTTCAATAACCTTCTTACACGGAGAAGGTCAACTTTTGATGGACTTTAACGCCAAAAATGTTCAAAATTTTGAAAAAATGAACTACTAGGTGTACAAAATGAAACTCGGCTAAAATCTACAAAATTCAAATTTACCCTGTGGCTGTTTTATTTTGTACACCTAATATATTCTTCAGGCACGTCAAAATGGGGAAAATTACCCTAAACGTTTTTTATTCTTAACTTTTTTTGGGTTGAGATAATTTATTTTGGTTAAATATTTTAAGAGGCTAAAATTGAAACGAAGCTCTGCGCAAATTTTAAGTCAATTGGTGCCCTAGGAGAGGCTGTAGCCCTGATTGGCTGAATAAGGAGAAAAACAAGAAGAAGAAGAAGGCGAAAAACAAGGTTTTCAGAGTTTTATATCTAAGCACCCTGGATAACGATCGACTTGAAATTTTCAGCATTTACTCATAACGAATCAGAGAAGACCTGTATAAAATTTCAAGTTGATTGGTATACAGGGTGCTGAGATGCAGATACCCGAAAAACGCAATTCGTGGCGTCCAGTAAATCGTACTTTTTGCGCTTTCGGTCGTTTTTCACATCAAGGGAGGTTCATAAATACGAAATACAATCAAGGAAGGATTTTCTAACCTTGAGTAAAGGGTTCCTTGAAGATCGTTAAATGCAGTAATAACTGATAAGCCGTTTAATTATGCTTCTAACGCTTTCAAAATTTATCCACTTTTGTACACCTAGTAGTTCATTTTTTCAAAATTTTGAACATTTTAGGCGTTAAAGTCCATCAAAAGTTGACCTTCTCCGTGTAAGAAGGTTATTGAAGTATAACCATTAAGAAGGTAAATTTTTAAAGGCTTGTACATCGTAAACCTTTACAGATATTGAAAAAATGCACTAAATAAAATCTGTTGAAAATTTAATTTTCTTTAATTTTATTCCATTCGTTTTTTCTCTAGGACGCACTGTTTTCAAGATAAATTTATTAAAAAAAAAAGTATTTTCCGAAAATGGTGCATCCTAGAAAAAAATAATTAAGTACAAATTTATAGAAAATTAAATTTCCTACAATTTTTTATTCATTAGGTGTACAAAATGAAACTCAGCCACAGGGTAAATTTGAATTTTGTAGATTTTAGCCGAGTTTCATTTTGTACACCTAATAATTAAAAATTTGCCTTTTTTTATAATGGTTACCTACTGAATAATGGAAATTCTAGATTAAAGGTATATTTTAAAAAAATAGAGTCCTTACAGACTCTAAATCATTATTCACCTCAAAATTGATAGAAAACTGGCGTACCAAAAGTAGAAGGCATGTTAGGGCTATAGGGTTCGAGATGTGTAATTGCATTTTTTTTTCTTCTTTTGTATGATTTATTTGTCAGCTAATTAGTTGATTATTTCATTTTTTTGTTCCTTCAACTCATTGTTTCAATGAGTTTTTAAAAATAGTTAACGAAATTGTTTATTTGCCAAAACAATGTTTTGAATAAAGCATTGTTTTAAAAATAAAGAGCTTTATTAATTAATATTGTGGTGTTATTCGTATGACGTTTAATAATAAACACAATAATTTATAAAATGAAGGAAACAAAAGGATTTTAAAGCTTTTTTAAAAAAGAAAAGTTAGCGTTCGTAGTTGTATCACGGGTGAAGAAATTACGATGGATGATACAGTGGCGCTCGGGCGGAATCTCCGGTTACCTGGATGCAAAAAGGGTTGCAGACAGTTGGGAGGTTATGGATGGTTAGGTTTGATGGGGAAGAATCACTGCTTCCTTGATTTACTCACCAAGAACCTTCTTTTTTAAGAAGATGGCTTTCCCTAGCGGGGCATTTGGATCGCGATTTCGACGGGACACGCCCTTCCAAAACGGGACTGTCCCGCTCGGAGACGTTTGAAATCTTTTTTCACAACAAAAATTGATCGAAAATTAGCGTATTTCAATTTGTTGGTCCGATTTTCACCAAATTTTCACCAATTACTCCTTATATTTTTTAAGAATTTTTGGTGTAAAAAATTGCCACTTTTAAATTATTAATTTTTTTTAGTAGGGAGAAATTTCATACTTCTACCCATTACGAGAGGCACATCCCTAGGCCAAAGAGCCCATTATTTCTACCTTGGCACTTAAAAAATTTTCGAAAAAAAAGAACTTAAAAAATTAGAAAAAAAAAAAAAAAAAAAAGGAAAACCAGGAGAACTTATCAAAAAAAAAGGAAAACCAGGAAAATTTTTCGAAAAAAAAACTTTGAACAATTTTTGAAAAAAAAACCCCGGAAAAATTTTCGAAAAAATGAACTTGGCAAATTTTTCGAAAAAAAAACCGGAAAATTTTTGGAAAAAAAACCCGGAAAATTTTTGGAAAAAAAACTCGGACAATTTTTCCAAAATAAACTTTAAAAAATTTTTCGAAAAAACAAACTCGGGAAATTCTCCATTATACTTTCCCTCCCTTATACTTCCCCCTCCCATATACTTCCTCTCTCATATACTTCCCACTCCGTTATACTTCCCCTCCCATATACTTCCCACTCCGTTATACTTCCCCCTACGTTTTACGTCCCTCCGTTATACTTCCCCCTCCTATATAGATACTTCTCTTTAAGGAAGTTTTCGTTGGAAGCTCTTCAAACCAGTACTTTTCGTTGGAATCTCTTCAAACTAGTAATTTTATCTAAAAACGATTGCAAGAAGAAATTTTCGCGATAAATCGATTGAAGATGATAGCGAAATTTGTACGAGGTTTGTTTTCGAGTGACGTTTTAAAAAATGCGATAAGGAAACGAGCACACAAGATTTGACATATTAGGGAAGGGATGAATTTTCGAATAAAAGGCTTATCAGACCCGTTATAGCCGGAGTGAGCGATAAAAAAGATCCCGTGTGGGGACTCGAGTAGTGAGGGAATACCGAAGAAACGAGACGCGCGTCAGTCTATGGTAGAGAAAGGTTCAAACATGTACATGAGCCCTGAGCCTCTCAGGTCAACGGTCGAGAAATACTTCTCGGGGCGTGACTCTTCATGTAAAGTGACCATTTGCGACACCATTTCCGTAGTGACGGAAGAAAACAACTACGCTAGCGATATGACACGTGTCAAAATCCGCATCACAAGCCCCTGCGGGAAAAGAAACGTTTCTATCATCGTCAAAGAAACAACATTAGACCGTATGGTCACCGAAGCTATACAAGAAAGCGTTCATTTTTCAACTGAAATCGAGGTAAATCTTTTTTTTATGTCAAGGACAAACATCACTGCGCACTTCCCTCTCTTCCGCACAAGGACGAGCCTCCAGAACCTATAAATACATCTAAAACTTTCTACTTAAATAAACAGTTTATACTCTAAATTAGCTAACTTTAGAGTTCATTTAATAATTTGCTCATCGACCTTGGGCGAAAAAAAAATTATCTCAGGGTTGCGTAATTTTCAAAATTAAATCATCGAGTATGTAGACTATACGAGAGAAACAACGCCATCTAGAAAGTTTTCAAATCATATTCTGTTTCTTCTACCTCCTTCATGATCATTTTTTTAAAAAGATAACTTCATTGACATAATGATTTCGAGGAAGAGTTGTATGGAAAAATTTAAGGAGGGGGAAAAACTAGGCCGAATCGATTAGTGTTTTTCCATTCGAATTTGTCGTTTCATGAAATGCGACAATGACTAGAAAATACAGTTATCTTTTCCAGACTGTTCTTCAACTTTTTTTTTTCTCCTTCTCCCATAATGTGTTTACTGCAACGAACAGGAAATCGTTGAAGGCCAAGTCTGTTATACAATAAGACGGTTTTTCCTCGTATTTTTTATTTTTGTTTAGATTTTTACTTTTTAAAAAGGGATATTGTTTTTTTCGAAACAGTGTGAAAGGTCAAAATGACTCATGGGTCATCATAAGTTTGACCGTCCGTCCGATGGCATTATTTACAAATTTTTTCACTGCTAAAAAAGATCCTTAAAGAAGTTATTTTGATAACCTCTACTTCGGGTTTTTATGGAAGGGTCTTCCAGACGCAGGAGGGTCAAATCGACTATTGATATTTACCGATCTCAACTATGTCTGTGGTGCCGGCCGGCCGTAGCATTTCTTTTTTGCGGAACACTTTACGGCCATAGTTTTCAACCGATTTCCACCAGATTTTCACCAAATCCTTAGTCGGTGAACATGAAACTAACGAGGGCGAATTTTGAATTTCGAAAAAAATGGCGGAGATATTATGTCTGTTTGAAATCTTAAGAAATTCGCTCCTGCCGAACAGTTGGTCACTCCTTATATTTTTACGAATTTTTTGTGTAAAAAATTTTCATTTTTGCAGTAGGGAGAAATTTCTTACTTCCACGCCTTATGAGAGGGACCTCTCTCGGCCAAAAATCTCATTGTTTCTACCTTGACACTTGAATTTTCGAAAAAAAAAAAAAAAAAATTTAGAAAAAAAAGCGCTTTAAAAAAGAAAACTCGGAAAATTTAGGGTCTTCAAGACCCCGGAGTTTTTTTTAAAGTAAAGACTGTGGAAAACTCCTCAATTGGTATTCATCGGCCAATAAAGCAATACGAAATCTAGAAGAACGTGTAAATAATGGGTTTTCTTGGTCAAAAAATTGTGCTTAAAGGCAACAAAAGTTAAACGCCATAAAATCGTGATAGTTTTTAGGCCAAAAGGGGGAGATGTTTTACAAAAAAACATAGAAACTAACTATTTTTTAGGCCAAGAAACAATTTTAAAACCTGTTTTTAGAAAAAAAAAATTTTTTTTTTACTTGTTTTTGGACCGAGAAAATATCTGCTAACCTGTTTTTAGGTCAAAAAACCATATTTTAACAGTTTCCTAGGGCTTTCCCTCAGTATTTTGAGGAAGAAACCTCCTTAATCACAATTATAGAGCAAGTATTTTCACCTTTTTCTATGGGTTTTGGGTAAAGCAGGATGGTGAACTTGAAAATCGGCTATACAGATAGTTTTCAGGCCCAAAAAGCGAGATGTCTTCCAAAAGCCATTCAAACCAACCGTTTTTTTTATGCCTAGAAACAATCATGAACTCTATATTTAGGAAAAAAAATTTTTTTAACTTGTTTTTGGCCGAGAAATGTTCGTTTAACCTCCGAAAAACTTTCTTTAAAACAGGTTTTTAGGTCAAAAAGCCATATTTTTACAGTTTCCTGGGGCTTTCCCTCAGTATTTCGAGGAAGAAACCTCCTTAATCAAAATTATAGAGAATGTATTTTCACCTTTTTCTATGGGTTTTGGGTCAAGCAGCACGGTGATCTTGAAAATCGGCTATACAGATAGATTTCTGGCCTAAAGAGAGATGTCTTCCAAAAACCATTGAAAGTAACCGTTTTTTAGGCTGAGAAATAATCCTTAAGCATGTTTTTAGAAAAAAAATTTTTTTTTTAACTTCTTTTAGAGCCGAGAAATGATCTTTTAACCTGTTTTTAGCCGAAAAACTGTCTTTTTAACCCGTTTTTGGTCAAAAAACCATATTTTAACAGTACCCTATGGCTTTTCCTCATCATGTCGAGGAAGAAACCTTCTTAATCCAAATTATAGGGCATGCATTTTTGCCTTTTTCTATGGGTTTTGGGTCAAGGTGATATTGAAAATCGGCTATACAGATAGTTTTCTGGCCAAAAAAGCGAGATGTCTTCCATAAACCATTAAAACTGACCGTTTTTTTAAGGCCATCAAACAGTCTAAAAGCCTGTTTTTAGGTAAAACATTTTTTTTTTACTTGTTTTTGGGCCGAGAAATGTTCTTTTAACCTCAGGTCTTCTGGTTTTTAGGTCAAAAAACCATGTGTTTATAGTTTCCCAGGGCTTTTCCTCAGTATATCGAGGAAGAAACCTCCCTAGTCCAAAATTATAGAGCGTATATTTTTCCTATGGCCTAGAATTTTTGCCATTTTCTCTGCTTTTTTGGCCAAGAAACACCCGATCAAGAAAATCGGCTATAGTGGTAGTTTTCTGGCCAAAAAAGCGAGATGTCTTTCAAAAACCATTGAAACCAACCGTTTTTTTTAGGCCAAGAAACAATCATGAAGTCTGTATTAAGGGAAAAAATTTTTTTGCTTGTTTTTGGGCCGAGAAAATGATCTTTTAACCTCCGAAAAACTTTCTTATTAACAGATTTTTAGGTCAAAAAACCATATTTTGACAGTTTCCTTGGACTTTTCCTCAGTATTTCGAGGAATAAACCTCCTTAATCCAAATTATAGAATTCCTAGGCTGTACCCACAGATTGGCCAACAGCGGGAGATATCTTGCAAAAACCACTAAAACTAACCGTTTTTTTAGGCCGAGAAACAATCTTAAATCCTGTTTTTAGGAAAACAAATTTTTTTACTTGTTTTTGGGCCGAGAAATGATCTTTTAACCTTCGAAAAACTGTCTTTTAAACAGGTTTTTAGTTCAAAAAACCATATTTTAACAGTTTCCTAAGACGTTTTCTCAGTATTTGAGGAAGAAACGTCCGTAATCCAAATTATAGGGCATGCATTTTTCTTATCGCCTTGTATTTTTTTGGCCGTTTTCTCTGGGTTTTGGGCCAACCAAACCCTATCTAAAAAATCCGCCATGCAGATAATTTTTCGGCCAGAAAAGCGAGGTGTCTTTCAAAAAAAGTCAAAACTAACCGTTTTTTTAGGCCGAGAATCAATCCCATAGCCTCTTTTTTGGGAAAAAAATTTTTTTACTAGTTTTTGGGCCGAGAAACTTTCTTTTTAACAGATTTTTAGGTCAAAAAACCATATTTTGACAGTTTCCTAGGACTTTTCTTCAGTATTTTGAGGAAGAAACCTCCATAATTTAAATTGTAGAGCATGCATTTTTCCTACGGCCTTGCATTATGGCCGTTTTCTCTGGGTTTTGCCGATCTAAAGATTCTTAACTTCAAATTTTTAGGTAAAACATTGTCTTAACGGTAAAAAACAGTTCATTTTTCTTTCAAAAGACAGTGAATTTTAAAAAAATGGCCGAACGTCGCAAAAAAAAAAAAAAAAAAAAAAAAAAAATCCACTCATCACGGACCGTCTACATGATAAAGTGCGTCATAAATCATGTCGGCGATAAACTTTGATAGTAAAACATCTAAAAAAATTTTTTAATGAAAAGTTTTCTTTTACGTTGTGGGTGTGTGATTTTGAAATCAAAATTATCGTTTTGATATTAGACCTAAAGCAGTTTTTTCTGGTTATTTTTGAAAAATACATTCAAGAACTAATTGTTATCTCTAAAAAAAAACAGTCTAGTTCATTATCAAGGTTTTTTTTTTCAGATGTATCGTGAAGTTTTGCCGTCAATGGAACAACTTCTGCACGAATTTGGGAGCACGGAGGAGCCGCTGTGGCCTCACTGCCTCGGACATTTGGACGACACGAAAATTGTTTTGGAAGACCTGAAGGTAAAAAGATGTTTTTAATTCATATTTTATCATGTTTTGTTTATCATCCGTCCAAAAAAAGCATCAATTTAACAAAAGATTGCTTTCATTTGCTATTATTCATAATGTATTTTCAGATTCATCAGACCCGAGGTTCACTCCAGAAATTGTATGTTATCCATTTTATATTCTATCATTTCTGTTTGAAATCTATTTTCCCTAAATGCATGAATTGAGGTGTTTAAACAGCTGTAAAATGCGGTTGTTATTGTGGATTTATTGGTTGTTTCCTCAATTCATTTGACAATAAGGCGACTAACTGTTTGCGATTGCTTCTCTGAAAGCGTTTTGTAAAAAGATGTTTCTTTTTTTGTTTTAGCGTTTTTGATTAAAAAAGAGTTTTTTTTATGTTGAAGGAGTTAGGGTACAAAATGATCGACAGGCAGAAAGGGATGGACTATAAACAGGCGTCGGTGGTGGTGAAGAGTATGGCGAGGTTTCATGCGCTTTCGGTCGTTCTTGTACAGCGGGGGGTCATTCGGCCGGAGAGTTATTCGAAATTCGTCTTCGGAGGTGATTTTGAAGTTATGAACGAGCATATCAGAAACAACTTTGAAACTCTTCACAAAGTCATTAATACCACATGGTCCTGCGAATGGTAAGAACTTTTTTTGAATATATTGGTGTACAAAATAAAACTCAGCCACAGGGTAAATTTGAATTTTGTAGATTTTAGCCGAGTTTCATTTTGTACACCTAGTAGTTCATTTTTTCAAAATTTTGAACATTTTAGGCGTTAAAGTCCATCAAAAGTTGACCTTCTCCGTTTAAGAAGGTTATTGAAGTATAACCATTAAGAAGGTTAATTTTAAAAGGCTTTTAAATAGTAAACCATTACAGATATTGAAAAAATGCACTAAATAAAGTCTGTTGGAAATTTAATTCTCTTTAATTTTTATTCTATTCATTTTTTCTCTAGGACGCACTGTTTTCAAGATAAATTTATTTTAAAAATTTTTTTTCCGAAAATGGTGCATCCTAGAAAAAAATAATTAAGTACAAATTTATAGAGAATTAAATTTCCTACAATTTTTATTTATTAGGTGAACAAAATGAAACTCAGCCACAGGGTAAATTTGAATTTTGTAGATTTTAGCCGAGTTTCATTTTGTACACCTAGTAGTTCATTTTTCAAAGTTTTGAACATTTTAGGCGTTGAAGTCCATCAAAAGTTGACCTTCTCTGTGTAAGAAGGTTATTGAAGTATAACCATTAATAAGGTTAATTTTTAAAGGCTTGTAAATCGTAAACCGTTACAGATATTGAAAAAATGCACTAATTGAAATCTGTTGGAAATTTAATTTTCTTTAATTTTTATTCTATTCATTTTTTCTCTAGGACGCACTGTTTTCAAGATAAATTTATTTAAAAAAAAATTATTGAGAAAAACGCCCCAAATCCGGTTAAAACGATGTTTGTCGGCCTAAAAAGTGGGAAAAACTGTTCTAAATTGATTAAAAAGGGTTTCTTAAACCAAAAAACTAAGACGAAGAATGAAAAAAAAAACGTTGTAAAAGTTTTTTTTTTCTCAAATAATAAACCAATAATGAGGTGGTGAGTGGCTCTATCTCTTGGAGAACGGTGGCGGCGGTGAGCTTTAGGCAGACGGTTTGTTTCCAGCTTCCCGCTTTATCCACTAAAGCTCTCGGAGATAGGTTCACAGTGAAAATATAGAAATGATTGTGGTGGAGGATATAGCTCACCTGACGAGGCTTTATAAGCCGAAACGCGTCGTCAAATACCCGTTATCACAGTCATTTTTCCCTCTATTATTGGTTTGTTATGTGACAGGAAAATCAACAATCTTGCCGAATACGGACGCAATAAACATTAAAATCGTATCTGTAAAAGTTGTAAATCCCGGTTTTTTACAGCGGGCCGGTTTTACGGATCTTAGCGCAAAAAACGCTAAAATTTGACATTTTTTAAAGTTGTCGAGTATACAGGGAGTCCGGAAACACATGGCAAGCGTCTGGGAGAGCGTTAAAAAGTGGTTTTACGAAAAAAAAGTTAAATGTAAACCCCCCTTAATTTAAATCAAAGAATTTGATGGTGTAGTTTAAAATCCGCCTGGATATACAGGGTGTCCCAGACACAACCTAACTTCGTTATTTCAAATAAGAACCCCTATTTTTTATTTCAGATTCGTAATCTACGCAAAATTTCAAGTAGATTTAAGTACTCATATAACAAGTTTGGACAACTTTTAAAAAATGTCAAAATTTAGCGTTTTTTGCGCTAAAATCCGTTAAAATTGACCTAGGAGACTCGTTTTTTTTTTAATTCCACTTATTTTTTCCCGAAGAATCCAACTGTCTCAAATTTGAGCATCTTCGCATTCAGCATCACGAGATTTCGTCGCTAATGGCCTTTTTTCAAGTTTAACTCCAAATTCCATACTTCAAAAATTTTGCGTAGATTACGAATCTGAAATAAAAAATAGGGGTTCTCATTTGAAATAACGAAGTTAGGTTGTGTCTGGGACACCCTGTATATCCAGGCGCATTTGAAACTACAACTTCAAATTCTTTGATTTAAATTAAGGGGGCTTACATTTTTTTTCGTAAAACCACTTTTTAACGCTCTCCCAGACGCTTGCCATGTTTTTCCGGACACCCTGTATACGAATAGTCATATCAACTTGAAATTTTGCGTAAATTACGAATCTGAAATAAAAAATTGGGGGTTCTCAATAATGAAGTTAGGTTCTTTTGGGGGCACCCTGTATATCCAAATGCATTTTAAACTACACCATCAAATTCTTTTATTTAAATTAAGGGGAGTTTAAATTTAACTTTTTATTATAAAACCACTTTTTAACGCTCTCCCAGACGTATGCCATTTGTTTCCGGATTTTAGGTTAAAAAAAAAAAAAAATATATGGTGTTTTTTTTAAATGAAAAACGGATAAATGTGCTAAAACGCTAAAATAATTTTTTCAAGTCCAATTTCGTTCGCAAAAATCGTGAAAAGGCTTGAAATTTGGAGGTTGTTTGTCATGTAATTTAAAGTAGGTCTCAACGTTCTGTAACGACGAATGATTGAAGCGTCCGAAGCTTTTAACTGCGGTGGAAAGGGAGTTAATCCGAAACCCGAAACACAACCGTATATGTAAAACAACTGCAAACAGTGGCCAATTACCTTAATCCATGAATGGTCGATAGGAGATTTCACGACCTAAAAATCCTTTGAAGCTACATCTAATTAAAATTATTTTTTTTCAGGAGTGAGATCATCGAAAGGATAGGAAAACTTCCTAAGAAGGCGGTCGACATTTTGAGAGAATGCAGGAAGAAAGGGAAATTCAACGTCCTCAATCATGGAGACCCTTGGGTTAATAACATTATGTTCCGAAACCAAAAAGGGACCAAAGAACCGGAATCAATCAGGTACAATCTATTCAAAATTAAAGTATCATTACGAGATACCAGCGATGCATGTGATTCAATCGAATCCTTTTTTCAATGGTTTGATTTAAATTGGAAGCTGGACAGGAACATTTTTATTATCAATTTTGAGTTATAAAAAATGCAACTTTGTCTGTGGTTCCGGCCGGCCGTCCGTAGCATTTTCCGGAGCACTTCCCGGCCATAGTTTTGAACCGATTTTCACACGATCTCCCTAAATAGTTAAACAATATTATGACTTGGGTGTTGATTTTTTAATTCCCAAAAAATGGCGGAGATATGTCTGTTTGAAATTTTAAAAATATCGCTGCGGCCGAACCATTGGTCCAATTTTCACCAAATTTTGGCCAAAATTGGACCAATGGTTCGGTCAATTACTCCTTATATTTTTAAAGAATTTTTGGTGTAAAAAAAATTATCATTTTTTTACATTAATTATAATTTTAGTAGGGAGAAATTTAATACGTCCCCGCCTAACGAGAGGGACCTCTCTCGGGCAAAAATCCCATTATTTCTTCCTTAATATGTACTTCAAAAATTTCGAAAAAAAAAAAATAAAAAAAAAAAAAAAAAAAAAAAAAAAAAAAAAAAAAAAAAACCTTGAAAATTTTTCTTAAAAACTTAGCTTTTAGAAACTTAGAAAAAAAGAGAAATTATTCTCCCTACTCTCCCCTCCTTTTGTACTTTTCCATCTTTATAATTCCCCCTCCTATTTGTTATACTTCCCCCTCCTACCCATAGTGTTCCTTCTCTTAAAGGAAGTTTTCGTTGGAAGCTCCAAAGTAGGATAGTTTTTTAGTAGGGAGAAATATGATACTTCCACCCTTTGCGAGATAGGCATCCCTTGAGCAGAAAGCCCATTATTTTTACCTTGATACTTGGAAAAATTTTTGAAAAAAAAAAATCGAGAAAACTTAAAAAAAGTGTTTGACGAAAAAATAACATGTAATTTTTTTTGGGGGGGGGGGATAGCAAAATTTTTCAAAAAACCAAAAAAAAAAAAAATTGGAAAAATAACTTTGAAAAACAAACAAAAATTTGGAAAATTAACTTTGGAAATTTTTTTGAAAAAAAGAAAAATTTGTATAATGGCTTGAAATTATTCTTCCCCTCATTTTGTACTTCCCCTCCTTTATACCCCCCCTCCCTAAACTTCTCCGTTATACTTCCCCCCCTTTAATACTTCTCCCTCCTATATTGTTCCTTCTCTTTTAGTTAGTTTTCGTTGGAAGTTGATCAAACAAGTACTTAGGGTCGTCATTCACACCCTCAATGCCTCCTCGAGAGCCGAAATTTAAGTCGGAAGATTACAGAAATCGATTACTGGTTAAATAACGGGTCTGCATACAGTCGTAAATGAGACGTTTGACAAATATTGACGGCCTAATGGGGTCAGCCGACTCCGCGAGTATAAATTACTCCATACGCCCGGAGGTTCCGGACTCATTTCCGTCTCGGATCATACAAAATTACTTTTTAGATAGGCCCCTTTCATAATACATACGTTTAAACCCCCTTTTTTTATATTTAAATAATTGCCAAGGAAGTAATTTATCAGTTAGAGATTTCGGGTCGTTGCTGTAGAGTACAATGACCTTTTTTTCAAAGGATCCACCCTCGTCAATTAGGCCAAATTACGTCATAGGAACTTCAACAAAGTCGGTATCAATTTCTTCGCCGATAAACGAGACAGAACCAATAAACAATTTTTTTAAAATTCTAAATTGATATCCTTCCCTTTGATCATTCTTAGTAAAAATTGGAGAGAATTATAATGGAAATTCCCTATTTCAGACATCTATTTTTTAAAAAAAATATAAACTTCTATAGATATTTTAATGATATGTTTTCATAGGGAATGTCCAGTCAGTAGCAAAGAGTTTTCCGGAAAAAACAAAAAGTAGAAAAGATTATTTTTTTCTTCAATTAGATTCCATAACTAGGGTGCTTGATCCGGATCTTTGCATGGAGGATCAAAAATAGGGGAAAAACCTCAAAAATGAACTTTTTTTTCTTTGGTAGCGTATAGTAAAAATCGGGAAAAACGAGTTTTTCGCAGGTGAGTACTTCATTCAAAATTAAAGCTGACATTTGCTTCAAAATTGTCGATAATAATAAAGTTTTGATCACTGAGAGCGCAGGTAGAGCAATATGAAAGAAACGTCATTTTTTAAGCACTCGGGAGAAAAAGTTCACATTCGATACGTCTAAGAAGTTGGGATAAATTTTGTGACCTACTGTCCTTATTTTCAACGTAATAAAATTTAGAAACTTTTCAATTTTTTCCGGTGGTCTACAGGGCGAAAAATTACAATTGTCCTTCACTTTAAGGAAGTTCCCCCTTCTATATGGTTCCTTCTCTTTAAGGAAGTTCCCCCTCCTATATGGTTCCTTCTCTTTAAAGAAGTTCGCCCTCCTTTGAAGATTCCTTCTCTCTAAAGAAATTCCCCCTCCTATATGGTCCCTTCTCTTTAAGGAAGTTCGCCCTCCTATGTGGTTCCTTCTCTTTAAGGAAGTTCGCCCTCCTATATGGTTCCTTCTCTTTAACGAAGTTCGCCCTCCTTTGAAGGTTCCTTCTCTTTAAGGAAATTCCCCCTCCTATATGGTCCCTTCTCTTTAAGGAAGTTCGCCCTCCTATGTGGATCCTTCTCTTTAAGGAAGTTCGCCCTCCTATATGGTTCCTCCTCTTTAAGGAAGTTCCCCCTCCTATATGGTTCGTTCTATTTAAGGAAGTTTCCCCTCCTATATGGTTCCTTTTCTTTAAGGACGTTCCCCCTCCTGTATGGTTCCTCCTCTTTAAAGACGATTTCGTTGGAATCTCTTCAAACTAGTACTTTTTAACCCATATGATAGGATTAGAAAATGAGGGTTTTTAATTTTTTTAAATTAAAAACAGTTAAATGTCTAAAATGCTAAATGATTAAAATGCAGTTAAATGTCTAATTAACAATATCAACTAGTTTTTTAAATTTTTTTAAAGCTAAAAAATCGCTAATTTCAATTTCTGAATTAAGAAATTTGGGTTCTAACTTGAAAAAAAGGCCGTTAGCGAAGACATCTCGTGATGCAGAATGTAAAGATGCATGAATTTGTGATAATTGGAGTCTTCGGACAAAAAAAAATGAAATAAAAAAAAATGAGTCTCTTAGGTCAATTTTAGCGCAAAAAACGCTAAAATTTGACACTTTTCAAAGTTATCAAAAATTGTAATATGAATATATTATTAAACTGCAGCATCAAATTCTTTGACTTAAATTAAGTGGGATTTACATTTAACTTTTAATTAAATTACTTTTTAACGCTTTCCTAGTGTGCCATTTGTTACCCTACACCGAGTATATCATGAAATTTTGGTTCAAAATAGAAGATTTTAATTATTTTTTTTGCGTTTCAGATTTGTCGATTTTCAATTGTCGCACTACGATTCTTACGCGTTCGACTTGCATTATTTTATGAGCACTTCGATCGCCCCTGAGAGTCTTCTACCGTCGGCGGACCGCCTACTTATGGACTACACCGAAGCACTATCATCGTCCTTACGCTTTTTCGGTATAAACGAATCGCCCACCTACCAGGAAGTCCAAGCGGAGATGAAAAGGACCGAATTTTTCGGACTGATGGCAGCCGTCACTGTCGCACCCGTCGTCACTGCTCCTCCGGAACTGGCACCGCCAAAAATCCGCAACGGTACCGACATGAGCTTTCAGGAAATGGAAAGAAGAACCTTAGCCAGATACAGGACCCCGAGCTACACGCGAAGAATCCAAATCCTCCTCAGAAGAGCCCAACACGGCGGCCTTTTCGACAAAATATGTGTTTAATCTTTCATTATTATTTTGTATAATCTGTAAATATTTATACTGTATATATTTAATTATATTTTAATTATAATTTGGCTTGTTCAATCAAACCTTTGACATTTTTTAAATGATCTTTAACTCCTTCATAAGCGCTCGTGCATTTTACTTCAGAATCTTAGTAAAAGGATTGCGAAAAATCTATTCATCGGATTTCCTTATATAATATATTTTTTGGAAAGAGATCTTCAAAATCTACAAAATGGCTAGCGGTTTTTTTGGAAAAAATATTTTAGTCGAAAAGCAAGCTTTCCATTTTCCAAAGGAAAACATTTTCGGAAAAACTGCTCCCAATACCGCCTTGACATTCCCAAAATAACGAGAACTAGCTTTTGTAAAAAATTTTACGACAATTTTCAATGCTCAAATATAGGAAAGTAATTCTTTTTGTAGGGACTTTAAATATCTCGATATTGGCTGCCCTGAGAAAAAAAGTGAAAAAAGTACTTATTCTAGGGAATTCCATTTCCTTTCAGTTTGCTTTTATTCATTTTTTGTGTAGGATCAACTGTTTAGAAGATATGAGCGAAAAAAGATTACTTAGGTTAAATATCTCGAAAACGGCTAGCCTGAGGATGAAAATGAATATCATCTTTCTTGTAGAGAATTCAATTTCCTTTTAGTTTAATTTTATTCATTTTTTGTTTAGGATCAATTGTTTAGAAGATATGAGCAAAAAAGGTTACTTAGGTTAATATCTCGAAAACGGCTTGAATATAATCCTTTTTGTACGGAATTTAAATATCTCGATATTGGCTGCCCTGAGAAAAGAAGTGAATAAAGTACTTATTCTAGGGAATTCCATTTTCTTTCAGTTTGCTTTTATTCATTTTTTGTGTAGGATCAACCATTTAGAAGATATGAGCGAAAAAAGATTACTTAAGTTAAATATCTCGAAAACGGCAATCCTGAGGATGAAAATGAATATAATCCTTTTTGTAAGGAAATTTAAATATCTCGATATTGGCTGCCCTGAGAAAAAAGTGAATAAAGTACTTATTCTAGGGAATTCCATTTCCTTTCAGTTTGCTTTTATTCATTTTTTGTGTAGGATCAACTATTTAGAAGATATGAGCGAAAAATGATTACTTACGTTAAATATCTCGAAAACGGCAATCCTGAGGATGAAAATGAATATAATCCTTTTTGTAAGGAAATTTAAATATCTCGATATTGGCTGCTCTGAGAAAAAAAGTGAATAAAGTTTTTTTTGTAGGAAATTTAATTTCCTTTCAGTTTGCTTTTATTCATTTTTTGTGTAGGATCAACTGTTTAGAAGATATGAGCGAAAAAAGATTACTTATGTTAAATATTATCTCGAAAACGGCAATCCTGAGGATGAAAATGAATATGTATAGGAATGTAATTTTAGGTATCTTTCCTCTGTGTCTAACACTTGGTTGAATTTTGAGGTAGGATAGGTACTTTTAAACGCAAAAATTTTAAAAAAACGTCCAAAATACAGCATAATAGAAATTTAAATAGAAGCTAAATTAGGTAGATATATTTTCATTATAACGTGGTTATGGAGCGTCCAGTGCGTGTGTATAAATCATTAAGTTGGCTGGAGCAAAAGGGTGTTCCATTAGGATGAACTCTCTCCGCTCTTTTCATGAAGCTGCTTACTCTTTAGTGAATTTTCTGCATTAAAAAGTCAAAAACCTCAAAGAGGTCGAATGATCCGAGCCCGGCGGGCGATGTAAGTCGGACCTGAATCATATTTTAATTAGGGGAGGCCCCTTTTTAACTCGCGTTTCTACCTTTTTCCGAAGGGAACGGGATTTTCAACGTTAATAATTTCATTAAGTAATTTTTAGATCCTAATACGCTTCGTTAGCACAAAAGGTTCTTTTATTCTAAATAATTTATCAATTATTTTGGGTCGGTACTGCTTGCGTACGTGTCCAATTATAACTGTAATCTCGTAGTGGAAATACTTTCGTAAGATTTAATAATTTAGAGACTACGAAAAAAAATTTTAAGAATTTTGCTAATTGAGAGGCAGCCTGCAGCAAGAATTTTAAGGAAAACGACATGTCGTAGAGGAATACATATCCCTATGTATTTTACATTCCAAGCAGTTTTCCTTGGCACCAAGCAATGCATTTTTACATTCCAAGCATTTTCCACCTACCGAGCAATACATTCCTAGATTTGAAGCAGTTTCCTTGGTACCAAGCAAAAAATTCCTTGATTCCAAGAAGTTTTCCTTTGCTTCAAGAAGTTTTCCTTGGTAGGTACCAAGCAAAGTTATCCTAGATTCCAAGCAGTTTTCCTTGTACCCAGCAAAGTTTCCCCAGATTCTAAGCAGTTTTTACTTTTTCTTGGTACCGAGCAATGTTTTCCTAGATTCCAAGCAGTTTTCACTTTTCCTTAGTACCAAGCAAAGAATTCCTTGATTCCAAGCAGTTTTACTTTGCTTCAAGCAGTTTTCCTTGGTAGGTACCAAGCAACGTTATCCTAGATTCCAAGCAGTTTTCCTTGTACCCAGCAAAGTTTCCCTAGATTCTAAGCAGTTTTTACTTTTTCTTGGTACCGAGCAATGTTTTCCTAGATTCCAAGCAGTTTTCACTTTTCCTTAGTACCAAGCAAAGAATTTCTTGATTCCAAGCAGTTTTACTTTGCTTCAAGAAGTTTTCCTTGGTAGGTACCAAGCAAAGTTATCCTGAATTCCAAGCAGTTTTCCTTGTACCCAGCAAAGTTTCCCTAGATTCTAAGCAGTTTTCCTTGGCACCAAGCAAAGTATTCCTACTTTTCAATCAGTTTTTACTTTTCTTTGGTACCGAGCAATGTTTTCCTAGATTCCAAGCAGTTTTCCTTCATTTCATGCAGTTTTCACTTTTCCTTGGTGCCGAGCAATGTTTCCTAGATTCCAAGAAGTTTTCCTTTGTTTCTATTCGTTTTCCTTGGTAGGTACCAAGCAAAGTAATCCTATATTCGAAGCAGATTTTTGTTGTACCTAGCAATGTTTCCCTTGGTTCCAAGCATTTTTTTTTCTACCTTGACACTTAGAAAATTTTTCGAAAAAAAGAACTTAAAAATTTAAAAAAAAAAAAAAAAAAAAAAAAGAAAGAAAAGAAAAAGAAAAAGAATGAAAAACCCGGAAAATTTTTCGAAAAAAAAAAAAGATTTTTTTTGACAAAAAAACTTAAAAAATTTTTCGAAAAAAAAAAGGAAAACCCGGAAAATTTTTCGAAAAAAACTTTGAAAATTTTTTGAATAGAAAAAAAAAATTTTTTTTCGGACAAAAAAAACTTAGAAAATTTTTCGAAAAAAAAAAACTTAGAAGTTTAAAAAAATAAATAAATAAATAAAAAAATAAAATAAAAAAAAAAAAGGAAAACCCGAAAAATTTGTCGAAAAAACAAACTTGGAAAATTCTCCTTTATACTTTCCCACCCTACTACATCCCCTTCACTTGTACTTTCGTTCCCTTATACTTCCCCCTCCGTTATACTTCCCCTCCCATATACTTCCTACTCCGTTATACTTCCCCCTCCGTTATACTTCCCCTCCCACATACTTCCCCTCCCTCATACTTCCCATCCCTCATACTTCCCCTCCCACATACTTCCCCTCCCACATACTTCCTACTCCGTTATACTTCCCACTACGTTTTACGTCCCCTCCGTTATACTTCCCCCTCCTATATAGATAGGTACTTCTATTTAAGGAAGTTTTCGTTGGAAGCTCTTCAAACCAGTACTTTACCTCAAAACTCTTGATTTTTAAGAAATTTAGCCAAAGAAATGGGCGTTTTTGTTGCAGAAAAGTTACCCAGTGTAGACCGTTTTATGTGACATTGGGTGCTCAGTCTGATTGGAGTGAGAAATTGGCGAATTTAGTAGATTTTAACTTAAAAATTCTTGATTTTCATTAAATTTTATGTGATTTTGGGTGCACAGTCTGAATTGAGTGAGTAACATTCACAATTTAGACGATTTTTACCTAAAAATTCTTTATTTTCATTGAATTCTGCCACAAAAAGAGCGTTTTTATCTCGGAAAAGTTACACAGTGTAGACCATTTAATGTGATATTGGGTGCAGAGTCTGAATGAAGTGAGTAAAAGTCAAAATTTTGTCGATTTTTACCACAAAACACTTGATTTTTAAGAAATTTTGCCAAAAAAAAAGGGCGTTTTTGTGGTAGAAAAGTAACCTGGACAGACCACACTAGATGCAGAGTCTGAAAGTGGGCAATCGTCAAACTCCGTGCCGCGATGCACAAACTCCGTGCGAGCCTCAAAAGGGTCATGTACCGTTTCCGTGCGGCTATGAAATGAGACATGTACAATCTCCTCCTCGAAAGTGTGTAACTGACGAAGATTTACGGAGACTTTTAGGCTTATAATTTTCATCCAAATAGACCCTTTTTTGTTTTGTTTATGTAGTATTTGTTTAAAAAGGGTAAGAACTCAATTTTTCGAAGCTAAGAAGTGTTGAAATTTCGTGTTAAGGTAAATTCGTGGGTGTTCAAATCAGGCTTCAGGCGGTCGGACCCCGCAATATATTCTTCAGGTGAAACCTCTAAAATCCCCGCGCAACATCTATCAATAGAAAGAAAGTAAAAACCTTTGGGGGCCTTGAGCGGATAAAAGATCGGGGTTGAAGTATTGTTGGAAATACACTGGCCGAGATAAGAAGGATGAGACTCGAATGTGTAAACAGACATCACAATACTTATTCTTTTTCTCCCTCACAGGAATGCATTACCTCCCTAGAATTTCATTGTATTTAATATTAGGTTTCTTCCTAAAATGCTCCTTCTTCAAAATGTTATATTTGGTGTACAAAATGAAACTCAGCCACAGGGTAAATTTGAATTTTGTAGATTTTAGCCGAGTTTCATTTTGTACACCTAGTAGTTCATTTTTTCAAAATTTTGAACATTTTAGGCGTTAAAGTCCATCAAAAGTTGACCTTCTCCGTGTAAGAAGGTTATTGAAGTATAACCATTAAGAAGGTTAATTTTTAAAGGCTTGTAAATCGTAAACCGTTACAGATATTGAAAAAATGCACTAAATAAAATCTGTCGGAAATTTAATTTTCTTTAATTTTTATTCTATTCATTTTTTCTTTAGGACACACTGTTTTCAAGATAAATTTATTTAAAATAAAAAAAATTCCAAAAATGGTGCATCCTAGAAAAAAATAATTAAATACAAATTTATAGAAAATTAAATTTCCTACAATTTATATTTATTAGGTGTACAAAATGAAACTCAGCCACAGGGTAAATTTGAATTTTGTAGATTTTAGCCGAGTTTCATTTTGTACACCTAATATTTAAAATGTACGTTGTGACGTCACTAAGTTGAATATTCCCATGAATTATTCCTGTCGAAGTTTTCTCAAGTTTAACTTAAAAGTACGCCACTGTTCCGAGACGGCAAGTCTCATTTTTTAAAGGAACAGATTTATAGGTTTTTCATATTTTCAGGTATGTTTTTTTAATACTTATGACAAGTTTGAAGTGAAAAACACGTACATAATCCACAAAACTTTCTTGTTTTCTGAAGAGAAGAAAAGTAGATTTAAAATTTTTTTTTTCTTTATGAAAATTTGAGTAAACAATCTTTTTGTCCAAACGTGAAAATTTATGAAAGACAAAAAGGGAGGGTTTTCTGTAGACGCAGACGGGTTATTTATAGTTCAATACGTTATTCCAGCCTCTTTTTAAGACACACGGAGAAAAAAAGAGGCAAGACTTTGCATAGGACTTTACTTAATAGACTAAATCCCCTCTTTTATTTTCAAATAGAACAAAAGAAAACTCGAGTTTCCCTTTCTAAAAAGTTCCTTTAAAATAACAATCCGTATTTCATCACTTTATGCTCCGTAATTAACATCAAAGTTTTTATCATGGGGGAAAAAGGGTGTTTTCCGTATACTATACAACCGAGGAAACAAACTAAAAAGGGAGTTTTAACCACCTAAAAGGTCAATTAGCCTGAAAGCTTAACAACGTTAAGGATGGAGAATGAATTTAAACTCTTTTTACTTGTCAACGGAGAATTTCTGATTTTTATCCAAGTTTATACTACGCCTGGTGTACGCTTAGCGGAAGCAATATGTCGCAGGAGATAAAAATATCTATATAGGAGGGGGAAGTATAACGGAGGGGACGTAAAACGTAGTGGGAAGTATATGGGAGGGGAAGTATAACGGAGGGGGAAGTATAACAGAGTAGGAAGTATATGGGAGGGGAAGTATATCGGAGGGGAAGTATAACGGAGTAGGAAGTATATGGGAGGGGAATTATAACGGAGGGGGAAGTATAACGAACGGGGAAGTATAACCGAGGGGGGGAAGTATAAGGAAGGGGAAAGTATAACAGAGGGGGAAGTATAACGGAGGGGGAAGTATAAGGGAACGAAAGTATAAAGGAAGAGGATGTAGCAGGGAGGAAAAGTATAAAGGAGAATTTTCCAAGTTTGTTTTGTCGAAAAATTTTCCGGTTTTTTTTATCTTTTTTTTTTTTTTTTTTCGAAAAATTTTCCGGGTTTTTCTTTTTTTTTTTTTTTTCTTTTGAGAAATTTTGTAAGTTTTTTTTTCGAAAAATGTTCTAAATTTTTTTGTCAAAAAATTTTTTTTTTTTCGAAAAATTTTCTGGGTTTTTCTTCCTTTTTCTTTTCTTTTTTTTTTTTTGAAAAATTTTTAAGTTCTTTTTTTCGAAAAATTTTTTAAGTGTCAAGGTAGAAATAATGGGCTCTTTGGCCTAGGGATGTGCCTCTCGTAAAGGGTAGAAGTACGAAATTTCTCCCTACTAAAAAAAATTAATGATTAAAAAGTGGCAATTTTTTTGCACCAAAAATTCTTAAAAATATAAGGAGTAATTGGTAAAAATTTGGTGAAAATCGGATTAACGGTTCGGCCGCAGCGAATTTTTTAAAATTTCAAACAGACATATCTCCGCCATTTTTTCGAAATTCAAAAATCGCCCTCGTCATATTCTTCTTCACCGGCTAAAGAAATTTGTGTAAAAATTTGGTGAAAATCGGATGAAAACTGTGGCCGTAAAGTGTTCCGGAAAAAATGCTACGGACGGCCGGCACCACAGACAAAGTTGAGATCGGTAAAGATCAATATTCGATTTTACCCTCCGGGGTCTGGAAGACCCTTCCCCAAAAACCCGACGTCGAGGGTATCGCAATAACTTCTTTAAGGAAGTTAAAAAGAGGCTTCTTGAAATGTAGGAAAACTTTGCTTATACCCGATTGCTTGAAATCTGATCGAAACAAATTAAAACAGCTTGGAATCAAGAAATGCATTGCTTGGCACCAAGAAAACTGCTTGAAATCTAGGAGAATCTTCAGAACGAATAAAATTTAATGAAAATCAAGAATTTTTAAGTAAAAATCTACCAAATTTGTCAATTTCTCACTTCAATCAGACTTAGCACCCAATGTCACATAAAATGGTCTACACTGGGTAACTTTTCTGCAACAAAAACGCCCATTTCTTTGGCTAAATTTCTTAAAAATCAAGAGTTTTGAGGTAAAAATCGACAAAATTTTGACTTTTACTCATTTCGTTCAGACTCTGTACCCAATGTCACATAAAATGGTCTACCCTGGGTAACTTTTCTGCCATAAAAACGTCCTTTTTTTAGGCTAACTTGAATGAAAATCAAGAATTTTGAGATAAAAATCGACTAAATTTTTGTCACATTCTTCCTTTATTCGGACTCTGCACCCAATATCACATACAATGGTCTTTCCAGGTTACTTTTCTATTATATAAACGCCCTTTTTTTGGGCAAAGTTTCTTAAAAATTAAGAGTTTTGAGGTAAAAATCGACAGAATTTTGACGGTTACTCACTTAATTTAGATAGTGCACCCAATATCACATAAAAAGGTCTACACTGGGTAACTTTTCTGCCATAAAAACGCCCTTTTTGGGCTAAATTTAATGAAAATCAAGAATTTTGATGTAAAAATCGACAACATTTTGAATGTTATTCACTCCATTCAGACCTTGCACCCAATATCACATAAAATTAAATGAAAATCAAGAATTTTGAGGTAAAAATCGACTAAATCTTTGTCACTTTCTTCCTTGATTCGCATTTTGCACCCAATATCACACAAAATGGTCTATTTTGGTAACTTTTCTATAATAAAAACGCCTTTTTTTGGGCAAAAAATCATAAAAATCAAGAGTTTTGAGGTAAAAATGGACAAAATTTTGACAGTTTCTCACTCCTATCGGACTGTGCACCCAATATCACATACAATGGTCTACTTGAGTAACTTTTCTACCATAAAAACGCCCTTTTTTTGGCATAATATAATGAAAATCAAGAATATTGGGGTTAAAATCGACGAAATTTTTGTCACTTTCCTCTTTTATTAGGACTCTGCACCCAATATCACACAAAATAGTGAAGTCTATTCAGGTAACATTTTTATCATAAAAACGCCTTTTTTTTTTTTGGCAAAATATCATGAAAATCAAGACTTTTGAGGTAAAAATCGTTTAAATCTTCCGAACTAAATATTCCGAACATTCCACGGCGTCAATTTTCATTTTTTTTCACCAGATTTTTACAGAATCTTCTTGAACATGGCGATTTTTTAGGTAGATTTCTTTTCTTCAAAAATCTACCTATTGTAATGTACCAAGTAGTCGCAGATTCAAAAAATTTTCTATACGTTTTTCGTTTCATACCTCCTGGACCCCAAAACCATCCTCAGTTGAAAAGTTTATATATATATAGGTATATATATAGCACGATAACTGGAGCAATTTTAATGTGAGGGTGACGATATCCGGTATTTAGAGCTTTTATCTCAATAGCTCGGACGAGTTCGTTAATGGCTGAAATCGGACCAGCGATTCACCTACTTTACTTAGGGCTTAAAAGACAAAATTGGCATTTTCTATTGAAATCCTAGTCCTTTTGCAAAAAAAAACTTTAAGACCTCTGCGAGGGCGTGTAAAAAATTAATTAAAGCAGGTTTGGACGAGCCAGGCGCAAAATATTGAACTAGCTAAACTTTAAAAAAAATTTGAATTTATACCGGGAAATTATTAAATATTTTATTAATAAAATTATCAGATGTTTTTCTAGGGGCTCAGTGGCGCAATTTTTCTTATATCATCATTTTTATAACATAATTATATATTTTGTGTTTATACATATTAATTTTAATCATGAAAAGAAATCTACCTTTTAGTCCCTGCTACCGCAGGGTCATTTTTTTTAAATTTTCAAATATGGCGAGATGGGTCAGGGTGGCCAAAAACGTTCGTGAGGGTATCACACTAATTTTATTTTTATGATCTGCAATAAAAATGTAAAAAAGCTAGCCAAAAATAACAAGATTTCCTTTACATAGATAGGTACATATAAGCGGTTTGGTTTGTTGATGCAGTGGTTTATTTTTGATGTTATCACTCATTAATGGTTTGGTAAATTAGATGAATCCTTTTCGTTCGGCGTTTTTGAGGACGACTTTAAGATTTTCTTGGAAGGCTTTGCTTTCGAAAAAAAGGTCGAAAAGGGCTCATCGGGAGGTGTCTGATCTTTAAACTGTTTTTCGAAATCCTTATGCATTTCTTCCAAATCGGGCATCTTCTCCGGCTTTTCGATCATCATAAATGGCGCTACGAGTACCGCGATTATGAGGCCGTAAGGGGCGAAACGTTTGTATTCGTCGAGTATGTCGTCGTAACTGGGCGGAGACGTTGAACATCCGTATTTTTTCATAAATTTAACTAAGGCGTTGTAATACTGAAGGATTAGCTCGTCTAAATTGTGTTCGCGGACGCTCAAAGATGGAGTCGTGTTCAAAAAGTACTGAAGGTCCAGCGCTGGGGTTTGATACATACTAACTTGGAAGTCGACAAACCTAAAACAAATAAATTTCACATTTACGATTTTAATGTTTATTGCTCCCTATCAAATAATAAACCAATAATAGAGGAAGAAATGACTGTGATAACGGGTATCTCACGACGCGTTTCGGCTTAAAAAGCCTCGTCAGGTGAGCTATTCCCTCTATCACAATCATTTATATCTTTTCACTGTGAACCTATCTCCGAGAGCTTTAGAGGATACAGCGGGAAGCTGAAAACAAACCGTCTCCCTAAAGCTCACCGCCGCCACCGTTCTCCAAGAGATAGAGCCACTCACCACCTCATTATTGGTTTTTAATTTTTATGACAGATTTGCTGCCATGGCATTACTTTACATTTACGATTTTAATGTGTACAAAATGAAACTCAGCTAAAATCTACAAAATTCAAATTTACCCTCTGGCTGAGTTTCATTTTGTACACCTAATAATATAAATTGTTGGAAATTTAATTCTCTATAAATTTGTACTTAATTATTTTTTTCTAGGATGCACCATTTTCGGAAAATAATATTTTTTAAAAACAAATTTATCTTGAAAACAGTGCGTCATAGAGAAAAAATGAATAAAATAAAAATTAAAGAAAATTAAATTTCCGACAGATTTTATTTAGTGCATTTTTTCAATATCTGTAACGGTTTACGATTTACAAGCCTTTAAAAATTAACCTTCTTAATGGTTATACTTCAATAACCTTCTTACACGGAGAAGGTCAACTTTTGATGGACTCTAACGCCTAATACAATTTTCTTAAAGAAAGATAATTAACAATCTTACTTGTGAGCGATTGGCTTATCCATGTCGTCGTATTTAAAAAGCATGTTATTCAACCAACAATCAGCATGATTTAAAACCGCTAATTTCCCTTCTTCTCTTTTTAAGGTCAATCCAAACGCTTCCTGAAGTTTTCCGGATAGTTTCTCCTTTAATTTTTCCAAAAGAGGTTTCCTAAATATCAAAGGTTAGTTTTTTTCCTTTTTTTTTCAACGAACCAATCGTCGGTGAAATTTTCTCGGCCATATTCAAGCAGTTTTTCAAACATTCGCTGATGAAAAGCGGTCGCATCGAGTTGACTGATTTCAAATACGTTTTTTCCAAAAACTTCCAATGAAATGATATTTCGTTCTTTAAGTACGATTGATAAAGCGTGAAATTTTGCCATATTGTTTATAACAATTTTGCAATGGTCTAAGTCGAGTCCTTTAAGTTTGTTGGCCATTTTGAATCCGTAAGCCTAAAAAAAAGAATGTTATTTTGGTTTTTTTTACAGTTAATTCTACTACTACTACTTCCTCCCCTAGCTTCCTATTCACCTCCTCCTCTTTATTTTATATAACTTATTTTATTTTATGTTAATTAATAACTTTTAAATTTTTATCTTTAATTAAGCTTGAATGGGCACTTGTACAAATACTTGTAAATCTAACTTGTAAACTTGTAATTTAATTAACCTTGTAAACTTGTAAATTAACCTTGTAAACTTGTAAATTAACCTTGTAAACTTGTAAATTAACCTTGTAAACTTGTAAATTAACCTTGTAAACTTGTAAATTAACCTTGTAAACTTGTAAATTAACCTTGTAAACTTGTAAATTAACCTTGTAAACTTGTAAATTAACCTTGTAAACTTGTAAATTAACCTTGTAAACTTGTAAATTAACCTTGTAAACTTGTAAATTAACTTTGTAAACTTGTAAATCTAACTTTTTTATTTCATCTAACTTGTAAACTTGAAACTAATTAACCTTGTAAATCTGGTAAATCTAACTTGCTGTAAAGAGCTTTATGCTCATGGCAAATTGGCAAATAAAATTATTATTATTATTAATATATTTACCGAGAGGTCATCCAAAATTAACCGATCGTATGGCCGGAAGTCGAGGCAGCTTCCCCAAACGGTATCTGATTCATCGACTTCAGACATAACTTGCTCCATTGCTGGAAGAATATCTCTGTAAACCTACAAACTAAAATTTAAGATTCAAAAAATAAAATGTCTATCATTTACCATAATTTCGCGCATATAAACTCCCATTTGGGAAATCATAGATTTTCGAGCTTCTGTCGTCGGCATTCTTTTGACAAGTACGGACTTGCGGACTTTACGCCCGGAGCCGAGGATGACGTTGAATTTAAGGCGCGTCATGTCGCTCAAGTAGTTCTCACCTTTTCCCACCGCTGGCGAAGAGTCGACATCAAGCACGGACGCTATACTGTTTGCGTACGACTCCCTTTTAAAAATCGCCTCCAGCCATTCCTTCGTCACTTCCATTCTTCCCTTAAGAATACGTAGGCAATATAATAATTATTATTTTTAAGCTCCATTAATCTAGACGTTTTTACCTCGCGTTTTAGGGCCCAAATGTGAAATTTTTATTAACACAAAGAAGGTTAGCAAAATGACGAAGCGTTATTTCACAAGGACACTACTCAAACAGCACAAGCTTTGTTTTAATGACATAATCACAAGGTTGTATAGAGGAAGGCGGTAGCATTTCGCCCCGCCAAACAAAACCCAAAAAAATTGTTCAAATTTTCCAGGTTTTGTTCACCTTATAAATAAAAATTGTAGGAAATTTAATTCTCTATAAATTTGTACTTAATTTTTTTTTTCTAGGATGCACCATTTTCGGAAAATAATTTTTTTAAAAATAAATTTATCTTGAAAACAGTGCGTCCTAGAGAAAAAATGAATATAATAAAAATTAAAGAAAATTAAATTTCAAACAGATTTTATTTAGTGCATTTTTTGAATATCTGTAACGGCTTATGATTTACAAGCCTTTAAAAATTAACCTTCTTAATGGTTATACTTCAATAACCTTCTTACACGGAGAAGGTCAACTTTTGATGGACTTTAGCGCCTAAATTGTTTAACATTTTGAAAAAATGAACTACTAGGTGTACAAAATGAAACTCGGCTAAAATCTACAAAATTCAAATTTACCGTGTGGCTGAGTTTCATTTTGTACACCTAATTTATGGACGGATGATCCTCTCCCAAAAACCGTCAGTTGAGAGTATTACAATAACATTTTTTTAAAATAAAAGTGTCCCAAAAACCGTCAATTGAGGGTTTTAGAATAAAATTTTTTAAAAATAATAATAGAGCTAGAAGATCCTCTCCCAAAAACCGTCAGTCGAGAGTATTTCAATATTTTTTTTTTTGTAAAGTACAAGTTAAAGGCTCAAATTTAAAGGTCCACCATACCTTTTTGCGGTTTTAAAAAAGTGAATGAGTTCTTCGGTGAAAGGACGACTGACTGAGAGTTTGTACGTCGCCACTCATGAAAATCCTTGAGTTTTAATCAAAAAATTATCCCCACCCAAATAGAGCATTTATTTATTATGACGAAGTTTGGTAATATTCTGACGACCTAGAACATGAAATAACAAAAATTGTCCAAAAAATTGTAATTTATTGATTTTTATGTTTTTATTCGTCACTCCGGCGATTTACTCGCTTTTTGAAATGACATTTTTTTTCCTGATAAAAGAATTACATTCCTAAAGTGATATATTGTAAAATAGTCTTATCTTACGTAACCCAATTTCATGTAATTACGTACTACCTACGCATAAAATGACAATTCTTTTTAAACTTTATCTAAGATAAGTTATTTTCAGAAACTGCCCAATTTTTGTGAGAAAGGGTCATCCCCTGTAGTTTTCTTTCTGCCCAATTTTAGAATAGCTAAATAATAAAGAGTTATGGCTGCACTTCAGTGCTCAATGCTCGATGAGGTACAAAAGTCGTGGGTTCGATTCCCACACTGGGAATTGCTGTTTGTTCAAAGCACTTTTCCAACACAGAAAGTATATTAACCTGCAGTTTTATACATTAAAATAATTATTAACTTTCTTAAAGAAGTGATTGTGATACCCTCCACATCGGGTTTTTGGGAAGGGTCTTCCAGACCCCGGTGCGTCAAATCGAATATTAATCTTTACCAATCTCAACTTTGTCTGTGGTGCCGGCCGGCCGTAGCATTTTTACTCATTTAACGACGTTAATGTATACCTACATTAGAAAGTTCCTTTATCAGAGCGGCATGATGTATACATTGCTCATGCGCCTTTTAAAAAGCGATTTTTTGATGTTAAAACAGTGAATTTTGCTCAACCGTTGATTTTATTAAATTTTTAAAAGGTTTTTACACCTAAAAACGGCCTAAACTTGACGTTAGTCTTTTTCTTCATTTCGATTTTGACATTCAAAGTAGACAGTTAAACCTGCTACTTCACGGAGAAGTTTTCAGTTCAATTTTGCATTATTTTTCTACTTTTTGACTGTAAGTTTTTTAAAATAACTTTTCTAAAATTATTACTTAGCTTATGATAACTTTTTGCAGAGTGCCAATGTTGCCGATGGCTAAAAGTAATAGGTTGATCACTTAGAGAAGTTGATCCTAGTAACAGTTCCAAAAAGGTAGAAGGGGAAAGACTTGCGGGTTTGCCTAAAAATCTGTATGCGGGCCTTATTTTTGAATAATTAAAATGCCAATCAATTTTTAACTTCATTATTTATGTTTTTGGAGGTAATTAAGTAGTTTGTCAAAAAAAAAAAAAAAAAAATTCCCGCCCTAGGGTGAGATTTTTCGATATGGCTTCCCACATTGAGAAAGTTAACACTTTATTGGCCTCAGTTTCCAACCGATTTTCACCAAATTTTCACACCACCGTCCTAAATAGTTGAATAAAAAATTTGCGATTTTTGAATTGAGAAAAAATGGCGGAGATATGCATCTTTGAAATTTTAAAAACTGCGATTTTCATCAAATTTTCACCAAATATTTCTTATATTTTATTTTTGTAAATTCATTTAAAAAGTATTAGGTAATGCATTAATAATTTAATCTCAAGATGGGATACTTAAAAAAACAATTCGATTTTCAAACAGTTAGGTAACAACTCAAAAATAATTCTTCTCTTTGAATAACTAGTTAGTAGCTAGATAACTATTAGAATGAATAGTTTGTGTTGTCTTTTTGTTTTTCTCCTCTCTTTCTCCTTTTTCTTTATTTCTTCGAGCCAGCCACCCTTGTCCGTTCCTTCGTCCCTACCAGACAAGGCTCTGGGGAAGAAGGACTGGTCATTCTGATGCAGAGATCATGACTTTCCATGTTGTACCGTCCTGCCGTCCGCCAAAAGCATTTTTTCAGGAACACTTTACAGCAACAATAATATTTTATCAATTTTCACAACATCTTTCTAAATGGTAGGACAAGAATTTATCAAGAATTCGACATCGTTCAAATCGTTTGTCCGTCAAATCTAAAGTCTTCTGACGTCAAATTTGACGTGCAAATCCTTCTGCGCATGCTCCAGGAGTTTCAAACTGCGTTTGGAACGAAGCTAATAACGTCTTCGAGGAAAATGGAAAAGGCGTGAGAAATACCGTCCGCTGCTAACTAGAGATAATTTTGCTGAAAGTTTTATTTTGTACTCAGGAATCACAAAAGATAAATTGTCATTACATAGATTAAATGAAGCCCTTTTTTTCGAGGTTTTTAAGTATAATTTTAAATTTTTCGTGATATGGTTTGCTTTGGAGGTAGACAGACGGGATGGATTCTTCGACCAATCCGGTCTTCTCCATTTCGGCCATGCTTTTCATGAAGTCCTCCAAATCCGGCATGTCGTCAGGCCTGTCGACGGACATGTATGGCAAAACGAAAAGGGCGATGGCGAGTCCGAACGATACGAAACGTTCGTTTTCGCTTTCGATTTCGGCAAGCGTTGGGATTTCCGTGGTGCAATTGAACTTTTTCATGTATTTCTCGAGGTGTTTATGATAGTGGACGACGAGGTCGTCGAGATGGGATTCCCGTACGCTTAGCGAAGGTGACGTCGCGAAGAACCACTGAAGGTCCTGCCCAGGGCTTTGATAATAACTCATCTGGAAATCCACAAACCTAAAAAATAATAGGTAATAAAAAACTGTAGTTCATAATGCGTTCCGGCATAATGCAATTGAATATAAAGTTCAAAAATTTTGAGCATAATGCATTTCAACATACAGCGTTTCGCCATAAACGACTTTTTCAATAAATATTGAAATTGCAATTCGCCATAACGCTTCTCATCATAAAAGCCTCTCTTTAAACTTGTTTCGCCATAATACTGTTTCTTTCGTTTGGGCATAATACCTCTCACCATAAACTAGGGACAGCGAAAGAGCAAGCGTACTTTCGCCGTTTAAAACTCGATTATGGCGAAACAACAAGCTTAAAACTTGACAGGTCACCATAATGTAATTCAACATAAAACGTCTCACCATAAACTAGGGACAGCGAAAGAGCAAGCGTACTTTCGCCGTTTAAAACGCGATTATGGAGAAACAACAAGCTTAAAACTTGACAGTTCACCATAATGCAATTCGACATAAAACGTCTCACCATAAACTAGGGACAGCGAAAGAGCAAGCGTACTTTCGCCGTTTAAAACTCGATTATGGCGAAACAACAAGCTTAAAACTTGACTGTTCACCATAATGCAATTCAACATAAAACATCTCGTGATAAACTAGGGACAGCGAAAGAGCAAGCGTACTTTCGCCGTTTAAAACGCGATTATGGCGAAACAACAAGCTTAAAACTTGACTGTTCACCATAATGCAATTCAACATAAAACATCTCGTGATAAACTAGGGACAGCGAAAGAGCAAGCGTACTTTCGCCGTTTAAAACGCGATTATGGCGAAACAACAAGCTTAAAACTTGACTGTTCACCATAATGCAATTCAACATAAAACATCTCGTGATAAACTAGGAAAAGCAAACAGGCAGCCAATGGGATCAGCTCGTTTTATAAGGAGGTTAATTTCTTTTTCCTCTCGCGAGGATGTGCTATTGCATTATGGTGAACTGTCAAGTTTTAACATTTTTGTGGTTTCTCTATAATCGCGAAAATTGGCTTGCTCTTTGGCTGTCCCTAGTTTATGGTAAAATGTATTATGCCCAAACGACAGGGACAGTCTTATGGCGAAACGAAAAGTTCTTTAAAATGAAAGTTTCCTTTTAGAACGCCAGAACTGCGTTATGCGATAAATTTTATGTCAAAAATTGTTAAATCTCATCTTTATGGTGAGATGTATTATGTTCAAATGCATTATGGTGAACGTTTGCGACTATTTTCTTTATGTTGAGTTGCAGATTTTTTATGTTAGATTGCGATTCCTCTGCTATTTTATGGTCAAATACATTATGGCGAATATGGCGAACCGCATTATGTCGACAAGTATCCACTCAAAAAAAAAAAAAAAAAAAAAAAAAAAAAAAACTATTTTTTTTTTTTTTTTATAAAAACTTTTTTACCTCACAGCCATTGGATTACCATCATCATCATATTTAAAAAGCATATTATTAGTCCAAAAATCTCCATGAATGAGAACGGCGAATTTCGAATCATCTCTTACAGTACCAGGGGCAAACAGTTCTGGAACTTTCCCAAGCACCCTTTTACCCAACTTTTCAAAAAGCGGCTTCCTAAAAATCCCTCTCTAATTATAAACAGAAACAAATTTTATTTAAATACCATTCGGGTCCATATTCTTTTTCACAGTTCGCTATTCTAAAAGAGAGCATCTGCTCATTTAGTTTTTCATCTTCTCTTTTAGCATTTTTGTGAAAGATATTATAACCGAAGTTGTCGAGTGAAAGTAAACTTCTTTCTTTTAAAACCACCGATAATGCGTGGAATTTAGCCAATTTGCTTAGAGCCAATTTACAATGTTGCAAATCCAGACCTTCCAATTTATTTGCCATTTTAAACCCGTATTCCTGTTTAAAAAATTATCATATTTGCTTTAGGTTTTCACTGTTTTGCCAACAAAAGAATGTTGGTAGAACTGATGGGTCAAAATTTTCTTACCGTAAGGTCTTCAATAACCAATCTATCGTATGGCCTGTAGTCGATACATTTACCCCACAAGGCACCTTCTTTATCGTCATTTTCTGCCAAGACATCTTCCATTATACTAAAAATATCTCTGTACATCTAAAAAAATTTAAAAAATGATAATGAAAAAAATTTAAAAAAATTTTTATACCATTATTTCGTGATAATAGGCTCCTAAATCGGTAATCATCGCTTTTCGAGCTTCCGTCATTGGCATCTGCTTGATGAGAACGGACTTTCTGACTTTTTTTCCAGAACCGAGGACTACGTCAACTTTAAGGCGGGTCATTTCACTGAAGTAATTTTCGCCTTTACCCACCGCTGAGGAAGACTCGTATCCGACAACTTTCGTTATACTTTTCGACGTCTCCTCCCTTTTAAATATCGCCTCAAGCCATTCTTTTGACACGTCCATTTCACTAAAATTTAAAATTTAAGTATCTCAGCCATTTTTTCCTAAGTTGCTTGGGAAACTCCTCAAAACGCGCTGTCAATTCGTTAAATTTTGGTTGAAAAAATCATTGAAAAAAATCACAAAAACACACAAAATGCACCATTATCTTCAAAAAACTACTATGTACGAACAAACCTAGAATACCTACGTTTATCTAAAATAAACAAACGAAGTTTATCGTACAATAACTTTCCTTGTTGTTGGTTATAATATTGTTGTTGGTTATACGCAAGTGACGAAAAACGCCATTTTACCCATTAAAGTTAATATATCTGGCTTTTGCGGGTCAGAGATAAAAGTAATTAAAATATACATTTTCATAATTTTCAGGCGTTTCTCTTTTTTAAGCTTTGAAATCCCATTATTTCAAAATTTCGCGAGTTTTCCTCAGATTAATAAACACCCTTTTTACTGGAATTTTGTCAGATTTTCCTTGTTCATTTGGCCTCTTTATACCTTTTTTTGCCGATTTTTTAAGGCTTTTCTCTCTCTTTTCAATAGGTTTTTGGCCTTTTCAATTCATAAAATAATGACCCTGCGGTAGCAGGGACTAAAAGGTAGATTTCTTTTCATGATTAAAATTAAAATGTATAAACACAAAATATATAATTATGTTATAAAAATGATGATATAAGAAAAATTGCGCCACTGAGCCCCTAGAAAAACATCTGATAATTTTATTAATAAAATATTTAATAATTTCCCGGTATAAATTCAAATTTTTTTTAAAGTTTAGCTAGTTCAATATTTTGCGCCTGGCTCGTCCAAACCTGCTTTAATTAATTTTTTACACGCCCTCGCAGAGGTCTTAAAGTTTTTTTTTGCAAAAGGACTAGGATTTCAATAGAAAATGCCAATTTTGTCTTTTAAGCCCTAAGTAAAGTAGGTGAATCGCTGGTCCGATTTCAGCCATTAACGAACTCGTCCGAGCTATTGAGATAAAAACTCTAAATACCGGATATCGTCACCCTCACATTAAAATTGCTCCAGTTATCGTGCTAATATATACATATGTATATATATAAACTTGGTACATTACAATAGGTAGATTTTTGAAGAAAAGAAATCTACCTAAAAATACCTACATAAATATATTGAACCTGTGGGGACTTCCTCAAAGTAGGGCAGCGAAATAGTTTTTCATCCCTAATATCAAAAACCCATTTCGATATTTAGAAAAAAATTCTATGAAATATAGTAGGAAGAAATTTGGAATGCTCTAGCCCATTGCTTGTGGCTTGGCTCGGGAAAGACAATAATTTTTTCTACCTTGAAAAGTGCTGAAAATTTTTTTGGTAGATTTCTTTTCTTTCAATATCAGGGATGAAAAAACTTTGGGGAAGTTCCCATCGGGGCCAGCTCCGCAGGCTTGTAATTTTGTTTGATTCAGCACATTTTTTTAATGAAGTTATTTGAGCCCTTACGCTATTGGAAGACTATAAGCCCTAGGCTTTTGAGCCCTACAAGTCCTAGGCTTGTAATTTTGTTTGTTTTTGCACTTTTTTTTCAATGTCGTTATTTGAGCCCTACAAGCCCTAAGCTTGTAATTTTGTTGGTTTTTGCACTTTTTTTCGAGCCCTTACTTTATTTGAGCCCTAAGAGCCCTAGGCTTGTAATTTTGTTTGTTTTCGCACTTTTTTTACTTTTTCACTGACGTTATTTGAGCCTTACAAGTCCTAGGCTTGTAATTTTTTTGGTTTTTGCACTTTATTCAATGGCGTTATTTAAGCCCTTACGTTATTGGAGCCCTAAAAGCCCTAGGCTTTTGAGCCCTAAGAGCCCTAGGCTTGTTATTTTGTTTGTTTTTGCACTTTTTTACTTTTTAATGACGTTATTTGAGCCCTACAAGTCCTACGTTTGTTATTTTGTTTGTTTTTGCACTTTTTTAACGGCGTTATTTGAGCCCTTACGTTACTGGAGCCCTAAAAGCCCTAGGCTTTTGAGCCCTACAAGTCCTAGGCTTGTAATTTTGTTTGTTTTTGCACTTTTTTTTCAATGTCGTTATTTGAGCCCTACAAGCCCTAAGCTTGTAATTTTGTTGGTTTTTGCACTTTTTTTCGAGCCCTTCCGTTATTTGAGCCCTAAGAGCCCTAGGCTTGTAATTTTGTTTGTTTTAGCACTTTTTTAACTTTTTCACTGACGTTATTTGAGCCCTACAAGTCCTAGGCTTGTAATTTTGTTTGTTTTTGCACTTTTTTCAATGGCGTTATTTGAGCCCTTACAATATTTGAGCCCTACAAGCCCTAGGCTTGTAATTTTGTTTGTTTTTGCACTTTTTTAACTTTTTCAATGATGTTATTTGAGCGCTACAAGTCTTAGGCTTGTAATTTTTTTTGCTTTCGCACTTTTTCAATGACGTTATTTGAGCCCCAATATTGTTCGAATTCGTAGAAAATTTCAACTTCATTCTTATCTTCTTTTTTAATGGATTGTTAGCTTAAATTCAAATATTGCTAATGATTGCGATATCTTCGATTGCCTGAACGATGTGACAATTTTTCACTGATAAGAGCCCCAAAAAACATTTTTATCTAACCTACTTATACGTTTATTTCGTAAAAAAAGAGAGCTTTAATTAAATTACCTAATAATATGTATAAAATTTGCTAAGGTATACCTTTAAAAATTAAACAAAATTTTGTTCTAAATATTGGTTTTTAAAATTTTTTTTTCTTGCTGCCTCTCAAGGTGGGAAAAAAATAAATTTTTTTGGCAATGATAGGCAATTTTTATAAATTAAAATTTATTTATTTTATTATATTAATTTACTTACGAGAGTAGGATGTTCTAATTTTTCGATCGAATTTTATAGTCGACTTCCCTGCGTAACAAGTGGACAAATGAATCACTTGAGTATGTTTTTGCCCCCGCCATCGTTTCCAATGTCATTTTACTCGTTATCTTCACAAAAAATGTGACTATAAATCTTCAAAATCACGCTTATTTGCACTACTAATTACTTAAACGATAACCAAAATGAAAAATTAATGATTAGTCGAATTGGGAAGGGAGAAATAAATGCACAGGTAGATTAGTTTATTGGGAAAACACTTCTATAGAATAACGTTTTTTTTTTTCATCTATATTATCGAAAACATTTTTTTTTTCTGCACAAGGCAAAAAAAATCAAAATTTTCGCCCAGACAGGCCACACTGAACGGTCGAGAACACCCCAAACTTCTCCCTACAATATTTTTAACTTCCTTAAAGAAGTTATAGTGATACCCTCCACGTTGGGTTTTTGGGGAGGGTCAAATCAAATTATCTTTACCAATCTCAACTTTGTCTGTGGTGCCGGCCGGCCGTCCAATTTTCAACCGATTTTTCCCAAATTTTCTTTAGTCGGTGAAAAAAAGACTAACGAGGGCGATTTTTGAATTTCGAAAAAATGGCGGAGATACGTCTGTTTGAAATTTTAAAAAATTCGCTGCGGCCGAACCGCTGCAACTGTTTGTCCGTTTGTCACCAAATTTTTTTTTCACCATATTTTTTTTTTCGCGCTGGTCCGATTTTCACCAAATTCTCACCAATTACACCTTATAATTTTTAAGAATTTTTGGTGTAAAAAAATTTACACTGTTTAATTTTTTTTTTTTTTTTTGAGTAGGGAGAAATTTCATACCTCTGCCCATTACGAGAGGCACATCCCTAGGCCAAAGAGTCCACTATTTCTACCTTGTTACTTTGAAAAATTTTCCAAAAAAAACCCTTAAAAAACTTTTAAAAAAATTTTTGGGAAAAAAACGCAAATTTAAAAAAGAAAACACGGAAAATTTTTCAACATTTTAAAAATTTCTTGAAAAAAAAATAAAAACTTACGCAATTTTCGGAAAGAAAGCGCAAATTTGAAAACCTCTTAAAATTTTTCAAAAAACAATAACTTAGAAAAATTTTTGGAAAAATAAAAACTCGGAAAATTAAAAAAAAAATAAGAAAATTTCTTGAAAACTTGGAAAATTTTTCCAAAAAAAAAAAAAAAAAAAACTTCCCCCTCTGTTATACTTCCCCTTCCTTATACTTCACCCTTCCTAATACTTCCCCTCCCTTATACTTCCCCCTCCGTTATATGTATATATATTTTTTTAACATTTGGTGAAGATCGGAGCAATAGTGAGCCGCAGCGGGTGAATTACAATGTTAGACATAGTGATAGCTAATGAATTTTATTAAAGTTTATTTTACGTTGTAAGCGGTTAAAAAAGACCTTTCGATTCTAAATCTTTTAAGAGGAATTTCATATTTTTGATGTAGGTTTTACCGTTGATTGGTACTGCATGTTCCACCTGAACCCCTTTTTCTTTCTTTTTCAGAGCTTGATCTATATCCAATGCGTCTTCAGGGGCTTCCGCTAGTAGAATCGGTTGAATAGATAGCGCCATAAAAAATCCGAATATTTCGAGCCTTTTCATTTCACCAATAAATTCATCCCAAGTCGGAGGTGTGGTAATACAATCCGATTTTTTCATATACTCCACCAAAAAGCGATGGTAACTTTTTAAAATTTCTTCTTTTCCGTTTTTTCGTACATCAAGGCTGGGGGTTGTGTTCATAAAATACTGAAGGTCCACCGCCGGTGAGCAGTAAGAAACATTTTGAAAATCAATCAACCTGTAAAAAAAAGCAATTTTTAAATCCTTAGGGATTTTAATTAAAACAATTCACTACAAATTGTATAAATCTGTCATTTCCTGAGAGGCCGCAACCCGCCGACTAACAAGCGGTTCAGGGCTGGAAACAAGGGACCATACAGGATATGAAATATTACTAACAAACTTGAAAATCTTTTCCATATTCGTACTTCCGGATATAAAATAAAATTACCTGATGGAAACGGGCTCTTTTTCCTCAAATCCGTACTTAAAAAGCATATTGTTTAACCAAAAATCTCCATGGTTGAGCACATTGAATTTCGAGTCGTCCCGTTCGGTCAAATTAAGAATTAAATCTTTTACTTTTCCCATAAATTTTTCTTTTAATTTTTCAAAAATTGGTTTCCTTAAAAAAAATGATAACTTTTCGAATATTATTTCCGTTTTTTACCATTCCTCTCCCCAGGTTTTTTCCGAAAATTCGACAAAGTGGATGAAGAGCTTTTCGTTATAATCTGAAATCATGTTGTTATTTTTATGGAAAATGTTCTCGCCGAATATTTCCATCGGAATCAATTGTTTTTCTTTCAGGGAGACGGATAAAGCGTGGAATTTCGCCAAAGCTTTCACCGCCATTTTCGCATGTTCTAAATCGAGGCCGATAAGTCTGTTCGCCATCATGTAGCCTTTTTCCTAAATTAATAAATAAAATTTACTTAAGTTACTACACTAGGTTGAGGTGGATTTAGTGAAGCATAATCGTAATCACAATTATGATTACGATTATAATCGTAGGTAATGATAACAATTTTTGATTATGATTAAAATTACGGATGATTAACTGACAGTAGGAATATCATATTTTAATAACGATAAAATCGTATGTTTACCAGATTTGTTTTTAAAAAATCATACCAATATTACATTCTTTTCGACTTTTTGAGAATATCATATTCACGGTGAAACAGGGGGCACACAACTCATCCGAAAGTATTCTCATCCGAATGTCGACTCATCCGAAAAATAATAAAAATAGAAAAAATATAAACAGACAACTCATCCGAAAGTATTCTCATCCGAAAAGGGGCGTAGCCCTTTCGGATGAGTTGACAGTCGGACGAGAATACTTTCGGATGAGTTGTCTGTTTATATTTTTTTTAAATATTATACTTTAATAAAATAGAAAACAGTGAATACAACTCATCCGAAAGTATTCTCATCCGAATGTCAACTCATCCGAAAATTAACGTACAAAAATTGCTGCGTCGTAGAAATGAGGCAGCGTTCGACCCCCGCAAGTCACGGTCGGTTTGTTTGTTTATTTTTGCGAGGATCAGCTCGTTTTGTGACACAAGGGGGTTAATTTTTTTCCTCTCGCGAGGATGTGCTCGTTTTATGACAAAAGGGGTTAATTTTTTTTTTCTCGCGAGGATCAGCTCGTTTTATGACACAAGGGGGTTGATTTTTTTCCTCTCGCGAGGATTTGCTCACCCTGTAGGCTGCCCTGGGATGGATAATGAGCTCGGTACGCCCAAAAAGGAGTTTAAAACTTGCTGGGGTGGAACTCTGCCTCATTTCTACGACGCAGCAATTTTTGTACGTTAGTTTTCGGATGAGTTGACATTCGGATGAGAATACTTTCGGATGAGTTGTATTCACTGTTTTCTATTTTATTAAAGTATTATATTTTTTAAAAATATAAACAGACAACTCATCCGAAAGTATTCTCGTCCGAATGTCTACTCATCCGAAACGGCCACGCCCCTTTTTCGGATGAGAATACTTTCGGATGAGTTGTCTGTTTATATTTTTTCTATTTCTATTATTTTTCGGATGAGTTGACATTCGGATGAGAATACTTTCGGATGAGTTGTAGGCACCCGGTGAAACACATGGCACACGTGGAATTAAAACTACCTAAAAAAAAGTGGAACTAAAAAAAAAGTCTTTTAGGTCGATTTCAATGGATTTTAGCGCAAAAAACGCTAAAATTTGACATTTTTTTAAGTTGTCGAAAATTGCGATATGAATAGTCAAATTAACTTGAAATTTTGCGTAGATTACGAATCTGCAATAAAAAATAGGGGTTTTCATATGAAATAACGAAGTTCGGTTCTGTTGGGGCACCCTGTTTATCCAAACGCATTTTAAAGTACTGGTTTAAAGAGCTTCCAACGAAAACTTCCTTACAGAGAAGTAACAATATAGGAGAGGGAAGTATATTGGAGGGGAAGTATAACGGAGGGGAAGCATAACAGAGGGGGAAGTATATAGGAGGGGAAGTATATAGGAGGGGAAGTGTATGGGAGGGGAAGTGTATGGGAGGGGAAGTATAACAGAGGGGGAAGAATAACGGAGGGGGAAGTATAAGGGAACGAAAGTATAAAGGAGGGAAAGAATAAGGGAGGGGGAAGTTTTTTTTTCGACAAATTTTCCGATTTTCCTTTTTTTTCGAAAAATTTTCCGGTTTTTTTTTGGAAACTTCCGGTTTTTTTTTTCAAAAATATTTCCAAGTTTTTTTTTTTTTTTTTTTTTTTTTTCGAAAAAGATTCGGTTTTTTTCCTAAAATTTTCCGGTTTTTTTTGTTTTTCAAAAAACCATTTCTTAACGCTCTCCCAGACGCGTGCCATGTGTTTCCGGACACCTTGTATTTTTTTAGAAATTTTTTCAGAAAATAGGAGTTTTTCCAAAATTTTAGAAACAAAATTTACAATTTTCTCATAAGATTTTAACAAAATTAAAATTGTCTCAAAAACCGCAAAAAAAGATCAAGGTTGTTGAAGTTAAAAATAAAATAAAGAAACATTTGGAATTACAAGAGGGGCTTTCAAAATAATTAATGAGAGAGAAAAATAATTCTTGAGGTTCAAAGCTTTTAGGTCGATAGCCCCCCCCCTCCCCTACCCCCGGGAATTAGGCAAATAAGTGAAGACATCTGCGGTTTTACGCTCTGGCGGATAAAAAAGTTTCTTTTCTGGAGGAATTTCGAAAAAAAAAAACCTTATTTTGTAAACATCAATAATCAAAAATATAATACTGGTTTGAAGAGCTTCCAACGAACACTTCCTTTAAGAGAAGTAACAATATAGGAGGGGAAGTATAACGGAGGGGATGTACAACGGAGGGGGAAGAATATGGGAGGGGTAGTATAACGGAGGGGGAGTATAAGGGAGAGGGAAGTATAACGAACGGAGGGAAATTATAAAGGAGGAAGAAGTATATGGGAGGGGAAGAATAAGGGAGGGGGAAGTTTTTTTTTTCAAAAAATTTTCCGAGTATTTTTCAAACAATTTCCTAAGTTTTTTTGTTTTTTTTTTTTGTTTTTTTTAATTTGCACTTTTTTTTGAAAAATTTTTAAGCTCTTTTTTTTGAAATTTTTTTAAGTGTCAAGGAAGAAATAATGGACTCTTTGGCCTAGGGATGTGCCTCTCGTAATGGGTAGAAGTATGAAATTTCTCCCTACTAAAAACAAATTATAATTAAAAAGTAGCAATTTTTTTACACCAAAAATTCTTAAACAATATAAGGAGTAATTGTTGAAAGTTTGGTGAAAATCGGATTAACGGTTCGTCCGCAGCGATTTTTTTAAAATGTCAAACAGACATATCTCCGCCATTTTTTCGAAATTCAAAAATCGCCCTCGTCAGTCTCTTGTTCACCGACTAAAGAAAATTTGGGGAAAATCGGTTGAAAATTGGACGGCCGGCCGGCACCACAGACAAAGTTTAGATTGGTAAAGATAATTTGATTTGACCCTCCGGGGTCTGGAAGACCCCTCCCCAAAAACCTGACGTGGAGGGTATCACAATAACTTCTTTAAGGAATCCCACATGTTTTTCTTAATTTTACTATAATTGCAAACCAGGAAGACAGGTTGACACTGCGGTAGCCACCATTACCTGCTGCATTCAACCCTTACGCAACGTTTAACTCTTATTTTTCTTTTCTTTATGTTTTTTAAAAGTTATATTGTGCTACTAATTTTATTTGGTTACCTACCGATAAGTCTTCAAATACAAGTTTATCATAGCAGTGATAGTCGAGACATTTAGGCCAAATTGGGTAGCTTTTGTCATCATTTTTGTCAATGATTTCTTCCATCATTGGGATTATATCTCGGTAAATCTGCAACATATTCTTAGTCTGAGAATTATTGAAGTTTGAACTTACCGTAATTTCTCTTAGGTAGGCGCCCATTCCGGCGATCATCGCTCTAGTCAGTTCATTTGATGGAATTTCTTTGATGAGAATTGATTTTTGAGTTTGGCGCCCTGAAGCCAATGTGACGCTGAATCTGACTCGCTTCATGACACTCATGTAGTTTTCGCCTTTTCCTACAGCCGGTTTTGCCTCTATCTCGCTTATTTTTCGCACTTCTTTTTCATGCGAACGTCTTAAAAGAATAGTTTCAAGCCAATCTTTGTCGACCTCCATCTAAAAAGCGATCGTCAGGGATTTTAAAGTTTGGTTTAAATCAGGGAAGAAGCCGTTATTGTAATATAGGGCGTAGATAAAAACTTGTTTTGTCATTAGGAAGAACTTTAATTGCGAGCACGATTAGAAGGTAACTTTTAGGGGGTGGATTAGCCTTCTTAGGGAAGGTGATGTTTCATCGGCACTATTAGAAATTAGTACGAGAACTTGAAACACGTAAACCACCGCCTAAGCCTTCCAACAAAACCAATTTTCACAAGTTAGACCTTTGATAAACAACTAAGGAATTCAGAACAGAAACGCTAATGATCCGACCGAGTCCGTGCTATGCTTATTTTATATTAGGTGTACAAAATGAGGGTGAATTTGAATTTTGTAGATTTTAGCCGAGTTTCATTTTGTACACCTAGTAGTTCATTTTTTCAAAATTTTGAACATTTTAGGCGTTAAAGTCCATCAAAAGTTGACCTTCTCCGTGTAAGAAGGTTATTGAAGTATAACCATTAAGAAGGTTAATTTTTAAAGGCTTGTAAATCGTAAACCGTTACAGATATTGAAAAAATGCACTAAATAAAATCTGTTGGAAATTTAATTATCTTTAAATTTTATTCTATTCATTTTTTCTCGAGGACGCACTGTTTTCAAGATAAATTTATTTTTAAAAAATTATTTTCCGAAAATGGTGCATCCTACAAAAAAATAATTAAGTACAAATTTATAGAGAATTAAATTTCCTTCAATTTTTATTTATTAGGTGTACAAAATGAAACTCAGCCACAGGGTAAATTTGAATGTTGTAGATTTTAGCCGAGTTTCATTTTGTACACCTAATATTTGTTCCAACCGCTGTTAAAATCTAGTTTGAAACTTCTGGAGCAAGCGCAGAAGGATTTTGACGTCGTTCAAATCGTTTGTCCGTCAAATCTGAAGTCATCTGACGTCAAATTAGTGGTTCAAATGATAAACAACTAAGGAATCCAGAGCAGAAACGCTAATGATCTGACCGAGTCCGTGCTAAGCTTATTTTATATTTGTTCCAACCGCAGTTTAAAACTCCTGAAGAAAGCGCAGAAGGATTTTGACGTCGATCGAATCGTTTGTCCGTCAAATCTGAAGTCATTTGACGTCAAATTAGTCGTGCAAATCCTTTTGCGCATGCTCCAGTTTCAAACTGCGGTTGGAACAAAGCTTTTAACGCTGAGCATTTGAGTGAATTGCTTAAGTTTGTTAGAATCCGTAAACATTTCGTTTAGGCGCGTGAATGGGAACAAATAATCAGATATTGAGGGGTAGTGCTGATAATTGGGGCTCGCTATTTCTTTGACTCGTGCACAGAAAATGGATCAATAGCCACCTAGAAAAAACTGCGGGAGGTGGGTGTCTTGAGTTTTCCTTTTTACTTGAAGGTATAACCTAAAATTGTCAAAAGAAACCTACCTTCCAATACCTTTCACACACTAGTATTTCTTCAAAAGTGAGCTCTATATCTAAATCTCCAACTTGAAATCTCAATTTTATCGTTCACTTGTCTGAGATAATTGATAGCTAGCAAATGATTTGTGCACTTTAGTACTCTTTTATCATCCTTATCTGGAAAAAGAAAAGACACCCTCAGACCCCTTTCACATATGGAGTCAAATACAATTTGTGGCTCAACTGTCAGGCTGGCAAACATAAGACAAACACATGGGACACCAAAGCCGAAGTCTTTGCTAGGGATACTTCCAACATGATGGTTATCCAATGTGCTGGGCGTTGTGTTAATTATCTTTCAGTCATATTAGTTTAATGACTCCGCATATACGGATATACGTCGATCAGGGCCATAACTCCGTATACATATACGTCGATCAGGGCCATAACTCCGTTGTATACGTCGAACAGGGCTATAAATCCTCATATGCGTCGATCGGGGCCATAACTCCGTATATGCATCGATCACGGCCATAACTCCGTATATACGTCGGTCAGGGCCATAACTCCGTATATACGTCGATCAGGGCCATATCTCCGCATGTAAGTCGATCGGGGCCATATCTCCGCAAGTATGTCGATCAGGGTCATAACTCCGCATGTAAGTCGATCGGGGCCATATCTCCGCAAGTATGTCGATCAGGGTCATAACTCCGTGTATGCGTCGATCACGGCCATAACTCCGTATATACGTCGGTCAGGGCCATAACTCCGTATATACGTCGATCAGGGCCATATCTCCGCATGTAAGTCGATCGGGGCCATATCTCCGCAAGTATGTCGATCAGGGCCATATCTCCGCATGTAAGTCGATCGGGGCCATATCTCCGCAAGTATGTCGATCAGGGTCATAACTCCGTATATACGTCGATCAGGGCCCTTATCTCCGCATGTACGTCGATCAGGGTCATAACTCCGTGTATGCGTCGACCAGGGCATAACTCCCTATATGCGTCGATCAGGGCCATGTCTCCGCATGTACGTCGATCAGAGCCATATCTCCGCATGTACGTCAATCAGGGTCATAACTCCCTATATACGTCGATCAGGGCCATAATCCGTATTTACATCGATCAGGGCCATAACTCCGCATATACGTCGATGCCATGACTCCGCATTTACGTCGATCAGGGCCATAACTCCGCATGTACGTCGATCAGGGTCTTAACTCCCTATATACGTCGATCAGGGCCATAATCCGTATTTACATCGATCAGGGCCATAACTCCGCATATACGTCGATCAGGGCCATAACTCCGCATATACGTCGATCAGGGCCATATCTCCGCATATACGTCGATCAGATCAAGGCCATAATCCGTATTTACATAGATAGGGACATAACTCCGCATATACGTCTATCAGGGCCATAACTCCGTGCCGTAACTACGTATGTACGTCTATCAGGGCTATAACTCCGCACATACGTCGATCAGGGCTATAACTCCGCTCATACGTCTATTAGGGCCATAACTCCATGAAGTAACTCCGTATATACGTCGATCAGATCAGGGCCATAACTCCGCTCATACGTCTATTAGGGCCATAACTCCGTGAAGTAACTCCGTATATACGTCGATCAGATCAGGGCCATAACTTCACATATACGCCGATCAGAGATAATACTCCGCATATACACGTACGTCGATCAGAGCTATAACTCCGCATATACGTTAATCAGGGCCATAACTCTGTATATACTACATTATTGCTAAGGGGTCAGAAAAAATTCGGATACCTTGAGCAGTAGACGGACCAATGAAATAAAAGAGATGTCATCTAGTGTTTTTATTTTTCTAAAATCACATGTGCTACAAATATATTCATAATGGTCTTGAGGACATTTCATGTTTTATAATTTTTTTCATTGTGTCGACATATCTGTCGCCGTACATTAAAACGGGGTTGAAAATGGTCATGTTTTTCTTCCAAGATTCTTTGAGAGAGTCCATCAGTTTGTATTCTTCATCTGGGTTCCTCAAGACATACTGAAGATTGCTGATTGACTCAACTAAAGAGAAGTTGATGGTTTTTTGGTATTTGGCTTTGATGGAAGATAAGCTTGGCTTAGGTTGCTTGTAACCGAAATTGATCAGGTTAGATATCAAAGAGCCGTAGTAGGTTTCGATGAGGTTATCTGTCATTGAAAAAACAACATCCAGGTTAGGGCCCGCGCTGAAGAACTTGTGTAGGTCCAAAACGGGAGAGTTGTAGAAAAAATTCATAGCAGGTTTCATCCTTAAAAAAAGAAGCAATTTTATCATTCTGGTTCGAAGTCACTAGGTTATCTTTCAGAATACGTAGTGACGTCACAGTTTGTTATGCAGTGACGTCATTACGTCTTCGTAGGCTCTAATTGGGTAAATTCATACCTCATAGTTAAAGGTTTGCTTTTAAATAGCATTTCTAAAATCATGAATCCACCATGATTGAGAACGTTGAATTCTTTTTCATCTCTTTCAAGGATTTTGTCCATCTGTAGAGTCATATTTTTAAGCCTTTTTTGAACGTAAGATGATGCGTCTTTCCTGTATCACAGAGAGATGCAAAATATGAACATTTTTATAAATAAATACCAATCTTTTCCCCAAGCGGTATCGATAGATTGAACAAAGGAGTCAACAAGTACGTCTATAAAAGGAGGGTGTCTCCTGTTTCCTGAAGTTCGACTTTTTCCATACAACGATTTATCAAAATCCTCTTTTGTAATTTGGTTTCTTTCATAAAGGACGGCGCTCATGGCGTGAAATTTGGCGAGGGTTTCAAGTGCGATTCGGCTTTCTTCGAAATTTAATCCTTTCATTCTGTTTGGTCTTCGATAACCCTTGTCGGACTGAAAAAAGGTTTTTTTCTTCTTTTCTTTTTTGTTAGAATTTTGATTCTTAATACCTCAACATCTTCGAAGATAAAGACGCCGTCCTTAAACCCGAGGAGGTCGATCCAAAATTGTTCTTCATGGTCTCCGGTTTCTTGGCGAAGATTTTGAAGCAAAGGTACTACCTTGGAGTAAAACTAAGAGAGAAAAAAAAGTAGTTTAATGAGCTTCCTATGAGGAGGGGAAGTATTAAGGAGGAGGACGTATAGGGAGGGAGAAGTATAAAGGAGGGAAATCTAAAGGAGGGTGAAGTGTAAGGGAGGGGAAGTACGAGGACTTCTAGGATTTTAAGAGTATTCAAATTTGCGCTTTTTTTCCGAAAATTGTCTAAGTTTTTAATTTTTTTTTCAAGAAATTTTTAAAATGTTGAAAAATTTTCCGAGTTTTCTTTTTTAAATTTTCGTTTTTTTTTCCCGAAAAATTTTCTTTTTTTTAAGTTTAACACTCTCAGCGCGGCAAGCCCAACTGGCAAATCTCACCCTGGGGCGGGAAAATTTTTTTTCGTCAAACTACTTAATTACCTCCAAAAACATTAATAATGAAGTATAAAATTAATTTGGCATGTTAATTATGCCAAAATAAGGCTTAATTGTCCCTCACAAAAGATCAGATTTGTAGGCAATCCCGCAATGTTTTTCCCCTTCTCATACCATTTTGGAACTGTTACTAGGATCAACTTCTCTAAGTGGTCAACCTATTACTTTTAGCCATTAGCTTAATTTTTTTTTTTTATATTATTACATTTGCTCGTTATATATTTTCGTGTGGATACATTTTCACGGGTGCGAAATATTTATGGTACCTACTCAAATTATTCAAAATTGCTTTTCTGATGACAAATAATAAAAAATTAAGCCATTTGTAACGGCTTGGGATTCCCGAAAAAACCGTTGGGATTAGAAAGGAAACTTTCGTTAATTTAACGATTTTTTTGTCAAAACTTAATACGTAAGTAGGTAAAGATTATCTCAAATCCGGTGAAATAACCTGGAGGGAAAAACCGTTAAAAAAAATTTTTTAGAAAAAAAAACAGCGCGGATCTCTACCATAATGAAAAGTATTTGAAAATAGGTATTTAATGCTGTTTTAGAAAAATTGGGTAAGTAGTTATTTATTTTTTCGAAGTGCAAAAACTAAAATAATTAATAAAAGTGAATAATTTTGAATAAAATCTACTAAAAAACTAAATGAATCTTCGGCCTTAATAAAGTTGGAAAAGGTAAAAAGTAACGAACTTGTTTTTAGAGTGAAACATAGAACGAACTGCTACCGTTCAAAGTTTTAGTTTCCGAATTCGCCACTGCTCTTGACCGCTCGGAAGTCTTTCCTTTTTTTTTAAATTATACTAAAAAAAATGATTTTAACTTATGATCGTTGTACCTAATAAATAATTTTGTGTTTAATTTAACTTAATAGAACAAAAAATTAATAAGTTTTTAAAGAAATTACCCGAAATTAATAGTAACAGGTCCCATTGTGAGAAGGAACGCTTTTGGTTTTTTCTACTCTTTTGGTCTAAAAGCTAAATAATATTAATAAAAACGGCAAAAAGTTGTGATCATAAGTTAATTAATAGTTTAAAAATTATTATTTTAAAAAACTTACAGTCAAAAAGTAGAAAAATAATCCAAAATTGAACTGAAAACGTCTCCGTGAAGTAGCTGGTTCAACTGTCTACTTTGAAAGTCAAAATCGAAATGAAGAAAAAGGTCTAGAGTCAAGCTAAGGCCGTATTTAGGTATAAAAACCCTTTAAGAATTAACGTATGTCAACGGTTGTGCGAAATTCACTGTTTTAAGCATCGAAAATCGCTTTTTAAAAGACGCATGAACGGTCGATATATATCGACCAACGACTAGTCCGCCCAGGGAAAGGAACTTTCTACTCGATATATATCGACCCGCGCTGAGAGTGTTAAGGGGAAGTACGAGGACGGGAAAGTAATGTTACTAGTTTGAATAGCTTCGAACGAAAACTTCCTTAAAAAGAAGGAACCATATAGGAGGGGGAATTATTAAGGAGGAGGAAGTTTAGGGAGGGGGAAGTATAAAGGAGGGAAATTTCAAGGAGGGTGAAGTGTAAGGGAGGGGAAGTACGAGGACGGGGAAGTAAAGTTACTAGTTTGAAGAGCTTCCAACGAAAATTTCCTTAAAAAGAAGGAACCATATAGGAGGGGGAAGTTTAGGGAGGGGGAAGTATAATGGAGGGAAAGTTCAAGGAGGGAGAAGTATTAAAGAGGAGGAAGTTTAGAGAGGGGGAAGTATAAAGGAGGGAAAGTTCAAGTTCAAGGAGGGTGAAGTGAAAAGGAGGGGAAGTACGAGGACGGGGAAGTAAAGTTACTAGTTTGAAGAGCTTTCAACGAAAACTTCCTAAAAAAGAAGGAACCATATAGGAGGGGGAAGTTTAGGGAGGGGGAAGTATAATGGAGGGGAAGTATAATGGAGGGAAAGTTCAAGGAGGGAGAAGTATTAAAGAGGAGGAAGTTTAGAGAGGGGGAAGTATAAAGGAGGGAAAGTTCAAGTTCAAGGAGGGTGAAGTGAAAGGGAGGGGAAGTACGAGGACGGGGATGTAAAGTTACTAGTTTGAAGAGCTTTCAACGAAAACTTCCTAAAAAGAAGGAACCATATAGGAGGGGGAAGTTTAGGGAGGGGGAAGTATAATGGAGGGGAAGTATAATTGAGGGGAAGTATAATGGAGGGAAAGTTCAAGGAGGGTGAAGTGTAAGGGAGGGGAAGTACGAGGACGGGGAAGTAAAGATACTAGTTTGAACACCTTCCAACGAAAACTTCCTTGAGGATAAGTAAAAATATAGAAGGGGGAAGTATAACGGAGGGGGAATTTTTTTTTTCGAAATACTATCTTTTTTTTTATAAATTTTCCGTGCATTCCTTTTTTTCTCATACGAATTAATAAATTTTAATAAAATTGTTTTGCTATCCTTATGTCTAAAATTGTAATTCACCCGCTGCGGTTCACTATAGCTCCGATCTTCAACAAATGTTAAAAAAAAAATATATAACGGAGGGGGAAGTATAAGGGAGGGGAAGTATAAGGAAGGGTGAAGTATAAGAAAGGGAAAGTATAACGGAGGGGGAAGTTTTTTTGTTTTTTTTTTGGAAAAATTTTCCAAGTTTTCAAGAAATTTTCTAATTTTTTTTTAATTTCCGAGTTGTTTCCAAATAAAATTTTTTTTTTTCAAAAATTTTTCTAAGTTTTTGCATTTTGAAAAATTTTAAGAGTTTTCAAAGCGCTTTTTTTCCGAAAATTGTCTAAGTTTTTAATTTTTTTTTTTTCAAGAAATTTTTAAAATGTTGAAAAATTTTCCGAGTTTTCTTTCTTAAATTTGCGATTTTTTTCCCCGAAAAATTTCCTTTTTTTTAAAGTTTTTTAAGGTTTTTCTTGGAAAATTTTTCCAAGTATCGAGGTAAAAATAATGGGATTTTCGCCCAAGGGAGGTCCTTCTCGTAACGGGTGGAAGTATGAAATTTCTCCCTACTAAAATGATAATTAATGTAAAAAAATTATAATTTTTGTTACACCAAAAATTCTTTAAAAATATAAGGAGTAATTGGTGAAAATGTCGTGAAAATCGGAAAAGTGTTCCGGAAAAAATAGTACGGCCGGCCGGAATTACAGGAAAAGTTGAGATCGGATTTGACTCTCCGGATCTGAAAGACACTTCCCCAAAAACCCGACGTAGAGGGCATCACAATAACTTTTTTAAGGAAGTTAAAATAGTCAAAAAACAAACTTACATCAAGTTGATTTTTGTTGTATCCCACCGACGAAAGGAGGTCCTTACCAAAATCTGTTGAAGGGTAGCCGCTTAAAATAGCAAATCTGGATTTCTCATTTTGGCCATCTTTTACCAAAGCGAAGACTCTCGAGACGTTCCTTTCGGGCGAAAACGGCGTCCAAATCTCACTCAAATTATAGAACTTCAAATCCTCCTCAGAAACCCCCAGAAGACCACGAATTTCTCCATCTTGTTCTTTAAAAAAAAGATGTACTCATTTTTTTCTCTTTTCTTACATACTCTGGTCGGCCGAACAGAGCCTGGCCGTGTTTAAAATTAAGAGGAAGCCGATTGCTATGCAGAAAGCCATCTTTGAATGCAAACTGCGGAGAGCTGCCCTATAAAACGCCTTTTATACGCGACGGGAAGGAAAAACCGGGGGCCCGTAATCTCGGAATATCCCGGCCGTTATTTCTTCTCTGGAATTTCATACATTTTCCTTAAACAATTTATTTTATCGTAAATCCTTAATCAATGACCTTTTATGGAAAAACCAAGATTAATTGTTAAATAAATTTTATTAATAATTATTACAATGGGTTTGTTTTCATTTCGTGATTTAATATATTTTTCATAATTGATATGAAATTTTTGCCGTATAAAGGATCTTGGACGACGACGACGATGTCTTTAGTCCAAGCTTCATCGATCGCTTTCGTCAAGTTTTGAGGTCGCTCTTTGAAAACGTACTGAAGACTCCCGATGGCGTTGTAAAGTCCTAAATTTTTCAGACGTTCCAACTCAGTTTTGACGTATTCTAAATCAGGAAGTGGAGCGTTCGTCCCTTTGTAACCATACTTCTTCAAATCTTCGACCAGCTGGTTATGATAATTGATACCAAGTCATCTCTTTTGTTGAACAACAAATCTAAATTTGGTCCCGTCCACAAAAACGTTTGAAGATCAAAAGCGGGAGTGTTGTAATAATAATTCATAGATGGAGTCAACCTATGAAGAACCAATTAGTACATTAGGAATTTTTTATCATGAGTTAATTTATACACTTAGCGATTTAGGGTCACTATTTGCGCGGAAAACGATACCCCACTTGCCTATGATTGATAAAATGTACTAGGTTGAAGAGCTTCCAAAAAAACTTCCTTTAAGAGAAGAAACAATATAGGAAGGGGGAAGTATAACGGAGAGGAAGTTTAAGGAGGGAGGAAGTATAAAGGAGGGGAAGTTCAAGTAGGGGGAAGTATAAGGATGGGGAAGTAAAAAATAAGGGGGAGAATAATTTCAAGCATTTAGAGAAATTTTTCTGATTTCAAAATATTTTCGAAGTTATTTTTTCAATTTTTTTCGTCCAAATTTTTTTGAAGTTTTTTTCGAATTTTATTCATTTTATTTTTTTGAAAAATTTGCAGTTTTTTTACTATTTTGTAAGTTTTTTTTTTTTTTTTTTGGAAAAATTTGTCTTAGTATCAAGGTAGAAATATTGGGCTTACTGCCCAAGAGATGCCTCTCTCGCAAAGGGAGGAAGTATCATATTTCTCCCTACTAAAAGACTTTCTTACTTTTGAGCTTCCAACGAAAACTTCCTTTAAGAAAAGGAACAATATAGGTACCTACCTAGGAGGGGAAGTATAAGGATGGGGAAGTACAAAAGGAGGGAGAATAATTTCAAGCATTTTGAAATTTTTCTAATTTCAAAATATTTTTAAAGTTATTTTTTCAATTTTTTTCGTCCAAAATTTGTTGAAAGTTTTTTTTTTTTTTTTAATTTTATTCATTTTATTTTTTTGAAAAATTTGCAGTTTTTTTTTTATTTTTTAAGTTTTTTTTGGAAAAATTTGTCTTAGTATCAAGGTAGAAATATTGGGCATTCTGCCCAAGGGATGCCTCTCTTGCAAAGGGTGTAAGTATCATATTTCTCCCTACTAAAAGACTTTCCTACTTTTGAGCTTCCAATGAAAACTTCCTTTAAGAGAAGGAACAATATAGGTAGGAGGGGGAAGTATAACGAAGAAAAGTTTAAGGAGGGGGAATCATAAAGATGGGGAAGTAAAAAGGAGGGAGAGAGTAATTTCAAGCATTTAGAGAAATTTTTCGGATTTCAAAATATTTCCTATTTTTTTTTCGAATTTTATTTTTTTGAAAAATTTGCATTTTTTTTTTTTTGAAAAAATTTGTCTTAGTATCATGGTAGAAATATTGGGCTTCCTGCCCAAGGGATGCCTCCCTCGCAAAGAGTGGAAGTATCAAATTTCTACCTACTAAGTAGCAAGGTGGAAATAATGAGCTTTCTGCCCAAGGGATGCCTCTCTCGCAAAGGGTAAAAGTATCATATTTCTCCCTACTAAAACTTTCCTACTTTTGAGCTTCCAACGAAAACTTCCTTTAAGAGAAGGAAAAACAAAGGTAGGAGGGGAAGTATAAGGATGGGGAAGTACGAAAGGAGGGGAGAATAATTTTAAGCATTTAGAGAAATTTTTCTGATTTCAAAATATTTTCTAAGTTATTTTTTCAATTTTTTTCGTCCAAATTTTGTTGAAAGTTTTTTTTTTTTTAATTTTATTTTTTTTAAATTGCAGTTTTTTTTATTTTGTAAGTTTTTTTTTTTTGGGAAAAATTTGTCTTAGTATCAAGGTAGAATATTGAGCTTACTGCCTAAGGGATGTCTCTCTCGCAAAGGGTGGAAGTATCATATTTCTCCCTACTAAAAGACTTTCCTACTTTTGAGCTTCCAACGAAAACTTCCTTTAAGAGAAGAAACAATATACGTATTAGGGGAAAGTAGGGGTACAAGGGGGAGTGAAGGCCTCGGTACCTCCTGGGTGGCCTGGACCCTGGAGGACCAAAATACCGGGTAATGCCTCAGTCGGACTTTACGACATACCCCAAGCCCAACCACCACGTCCTCGTCGTGTACCCTGGGCAACGCGATGAGCGGCTAACGGTGGAGGGCAAGAGCGACTCCCGGCGCTATAACGGGGAATACAGGCTAAGGGAGACAACCCCTACAGAAAACCCCAAGCTAAGGTGTAAGGAGCAACGTGCCGAGGGCTGGATGGCCGAGGGGTAACTTCGGTCCCTAACGTTCTCCCTGGGGGCACCGGTCGACCCCCCCTTGTATTTAGACTTACCCGGCCATGCGGGGCTCTGGTCGGGCGGACCTTACTTCCCTAGCTTACTCCGTTTCCTTATGAACACCAACTCAAAAAACAAAAACACACACCACAAACACACCCACCTCCACAGAACAAACAGTGAGGACGGTGGCTCCGGCTCCTCAAGGGGCGGCACGGGGGACGGGACGCGGTGCAAAGGCTCCCGAAGCCAGCACCCGCGGACCGCACGTCCGGCCAAGGTCCATTGAGGAGTTGGAGAGGATGACGGACCAGGAGGTCAGAAGGGTCAAACTCACCGGCCAATCCCGACACAGGATTCAAAATCTAGTCGGCGAGGGGGTGGAGTTCCTGAGGGCCAAGAGGTCCGTCATCCGGGACAACATAATTACTAAACTGACCAGGTCAATGCCAAAGGCGGGGACGTCGACAGGGGGTGATACTCCCTGCACGACTAAGTCCAATAGCGCCAGGGCAAAACGGCCCAGATCAGAGTCGGTCACACCGGTTAAGGCCCCTGAGAGGAAAAAACCGAGGCAGCCCGAACAGGTAAGAGCTCAGCTCTCCTATAGGGATGCCTCGGCCTCTGTGAAGGTAGGTCTGGTGGACACCGACTACCCTAAGGTCCAGCTCAGCGATGAGCAACAGGACAGGGTGCTGGAGGCTGTCCTCAAAGCCTATGAGAGGGAGGTGGACAGCGGAATTCAAATCCGCTTCCTCCGATCCAATCATAGGCCGGGCTTCCTCCTTGTTACCTGTGCGAATGCCGAGGCGGCGGGCTGGCTGGTGGATATTACCCCCACCCTGAGGCCATGGGAAGGTGCAAACCTCCGTGCGCTGAAGGGTGAGGAGATCCCCCGGCCGGTGACGTGCACGGTATTCGTCGCGGAGGAGTTTGGCAAGGATCTGACCAAAGATCAGATCCTCTCCAGACTTCAAGTAAGTAATAGGCGGTTGCGTACCGACAGATGGGCGTCCTGGGGCGACCGGTCCAGTGACGGAGGTAAGGTTTGGACCTTCGCCATGGACGGGGAGTCCCTGGAGGCCCTGAAGTCAGAGGGCATGCAGGCCTATTTTGGCATGAGAACCCTCAAGTTCAGGCGAGGGAGGGGGAGACAACCAAGGGAGATTCTCCCGCGGACCCCCCTTCCGAGCTACGAGCAGAGGGGGATCAAAAGCAGAAGAAGGAGGGGAAAAAGGGCAAAAAGAAGCGGAAAAAGGCCCAATTTACCACCCCTCCGGATTTAACGGACAACACCAGCCCACTACTAAGGCCTTCGGCAAAGCCCCTTGTCAGGGCGCCGGAGGGTACCATGGAGGTTGATTCCCCCATGGCTGTGGGCTCGGTGGACAACACCAGCCCACTACTAAGGCCTTCGGCACAGCCCCTCGTCAGGGCGCCGGAGGGTACCATGGAGGTTGATCCCCCCGTGGCTGTGGGCTCGGTGGCCCCCTCACCGACGAAATGAGGGGGAAGGAGGGACTCCGGTTCCTGCAGGGAAATCTCCATCACGCAAGGGCGGCCTCGGCCATCCTGTGCAAAACGATGGAGAATGAAGGCGTGGACATAGCCCTCCTGCAGGAACCATGGTTGAATGGAAGCGTCGTCAGGGGCCTCGGAGTCCCAACCACTCAGGTAATGTATGATAGGTCTGCCCCCAGACCTCGAGCCTGCATGGTGGTAAGTAAAGAATTCAATTGCTTATTGATCCCTGAGCTTTGCTCAGGGGATTGTGTTGCAGGAATCCTGACAGTGAAAACGGAAGTAGGACCAAAAAAGGTACTAATATGCTCGGCCTACTTCCCGGACGAGGACACCTGTCCACCAGAAGCCATACAACAGGTTGTGGATCACGCGCGCAGTAGGTGCCTTCCTCTCCTGATCAGCTGCGACGCCAATGCACATCACACAAACTGGGGTAGTAGCAACATAAACGCCAGAGGTGAGTCCCTTTTAGACTTTATCGCTGGTGAAGGGCTTGACATAGCCAATGTTGGCAATGAACCGACGTTTGTGATCCGCTCAAGGGCAGAGGTACTGGATATAACCCTGTGCCTGCCCAGGGGGGGAATTAACATCCGTGACTGGCATGTGTCTCAGGAACCTTCCGGCTCCGATCACAGACACATCCGGTTCACGCTAGACATCCCGAATCTGGTATCTACCACCTATCGGAATCCTCGGGAGACGAACTGGGACGGCTTCTCCAAGTCTCTCAGTCTGAACCTGAGGACGGTGGGTGGGACGATCTCAGACAGGGGTGACCTGGACACTGTCACGAGGCAGCTGAGCGAGGCCATTGTTGAGGCCTGGGAAGCCAACTGCCCGGAGAAGACCAGGAGAAACAGGTATAAAACTGTTTGGTGGAACAATCATCTGGAGGAACTGCGCATCCAGGTGAGAAGGCTATTTAATAGAGCCAAAGCCACCAACGCCTGGGATACATATAGAGAGCAGTTAACCCTGTACAATAAAGAAATCCGGAAAGCGAAAAGGGCCTCGTGGAGGAGGTTTTGCGGAGAGGTGCATGAGACGCCAGAAGCGGCCAGAATCCACAGGGTCCTGTCGAAGGATGGTACAGGGGGTCAAGTAGGATTCCTGAAAAAGACCGATGGAACCTATACGACCACTGCTGAGGAGAGCTTAAACCTTCTCATTAACACGCACTTTCCTGGTTCTATCCCAGAGGCCCATTCCACTGCCTTGTGCGGAGGAAGAAGGGCAGGGAAGGAGGACTGGTCAGTGGCGAAACACATAGTTACCCCCTCCAGGCTAAAGTGGGTGCTGAGTGGATTCAAGCCGTTCAAGGCCGCAGGGCCAGACGGCATCTACCCAGCACTCCTGCAAAGAGGCCAGGAAAAACTCCTGCCGCATCTTATAAGGTCATTTAGGGCCAGCATAGCATGGAGGTGTATTCCGAAGGCTTGGAGAGAGGTCAGGGTTGTTTTCCTACCTAAGATAGGCAAACAGGGAGACCACACTCCAAAGGCCTTCAGACCCATCAGCTTATCATCCTTCATGCTCAAGGCTCTGGAAAAACTGGTAGATAGGTATGTGCGAGAGACGGCTCTAAGGACTAATCCCCTAAGCTGTCGACAGTACGCCTATCAGCCGGGTAAATCCACAGACCTAGCGTTGGATGATCTCACCCGTCTCCTATCAAGATCCATTGAGGATAAGGAGATTGCCACGGCTCTGTTCATGGACGTGGAGGGAGCGTTCAACAACGCAACCACTGACTCCATGATCAGAGCTATGAATAACAAGGGAGTCGATCGTCAGATTTGCGAATGGATCGAGAGCTGCCTGAGCTCTAGGGTCATCACCTCGACCTTGGGCGACTCTTCCATTGTAGCGAGGACGACTAGGGGTTGCCCGCAGGGGGGGTTCTTTCCCCTCTCCTGTGGGTGACCCTGGTTGACGACCTGCTACATCTGCTGGCTGAAGATGGCTACGACTGTCTAGGCTATGCGGATGACCTGGCGGTGGTGGTCAGAGGCAGATTTGCTGGGACCATTTCTGAAAGGGTTCAGCGGGCACTAACCCTGGTTAGTGACTGGTGTGTTCGGGAGGGCTTATCCATTAACCCTACGAAGACAGTAGTAGTCCCCTTCACAAAAAGGAGGGAACTAAGGGGTCTCAGACCCCTGGGGCTTGGTGGGGTGGCGATTCCATACTCCACTGAGGCGAAGTATCTGGGCGTCACCTTCGACCAGAGGCTTACGTGGAACGCTCACCTCGCCAAGACCACCCAAAAGGCGCTGCGAGCCCTCGGGCAATGCAGAAGGCTATGTGGTAAAAACTGGGGTCTGAATCCAAGCATGACCCTATGGCTGTACAAACAGGTCGTCAGACCTATGGTAACCTATGGGTCAGTGGCGTGGTGGACTAAGGCGGATCAGGTAAAAACGGAGCGGCTCCTGGAAAAAGTTCAAAGGTCTGCGTGCCTGAGCATCACAGGAGCCATGAGGACAGCTCCGACCATGGCCTTAGAAGTCCTCTTGGACCTTCCACCTCTCCACTTATTTCTCAAAGAAATGGCTAAAGCCACAGTTGTAAGGCTCATGCAGGGTCAATCCCCGATCATTTCGAGACATGAGCTGAAACAACAGAAACTCCGCGACGCCATAATGTCCGATCCCATACTGGGGATGCCCTCGGACTATGCTGTCAAGGAGTATCACTTCGATAATAAATTCAAAGTGATAATCCCGGATAGGGAGGAGTGGAGGGCAAACCGCCCCATAAACGCTCACTCTATCTGGTACACCGACGGCTCCAAAATGCCATCTGGCACTGGGGCCGGGGTGTACGGACCAAAGCATCACGCTGAAATGACTATCTGCCTGGGACGGTATGCCACCGTCTTCCAGGCGGAAACAATAGCCATTGAACACTGCGCTAAGGAAATATGCAGATTGGGCTTAAAAAACAAGAAAATAGCAATCTGCTCCGATAGCCAGGCCGCACTAAAAGCACTATCTGCCCCCGAAAACACCTCGGTGGTGGTGCGGGACTGTTTAAAGGCCCTGGAAGAAATATCCGCCGACAACTCTGTCTTGCTGTCATGGATACCAGGGCACTCGGGGCTCAGGGGCAATGAGAAGGCCGACGAGCTGGCCCGCAAGGGATCAGAAATGACCCCCATTGGCCCTGAGCCCTTCTGTCACATTTCTAGGAGTGTGAAGAGGGAGGAGCTCAAAAGGCAAACTCTCTCTGCTACTTTGACGAGATGGCATAAAGCTCGAGGTCAAAGGCATGCCAAGATGTTCATTAGTGGACCACGGCATGGATTTACAGCAGACCTGCTCAGGCAGGGCAGAACCAAAGTCCGCATTATGGTGGGTCTGCTGACTGGCCACTGTAAACTCCGTAAGCACCTTCAAAGGTTGGGAGTGACAGAGGACAGCACCTGCCGCTTCTGCTTGGAGGAGGAGGAGACGGCGGAGCACGTCCTCTGTTATTGCGAAGGCCTAGCACGGCTGAGGTTCATGGATATAGGGGAAGAGAAACCCAGTCCATCGAACTACACAAAGAGACCCCTGTCCAGCCTCTGGAGGCTAATTAAGAGCCTGGGGCTTGATGGGGAGCTCTGATTAGGAAACAAGGGCGCACAATAGACCCATCAGGGGTCGGAGTGCACAAGGCCCCAAACAACCTAAATCTATCTAAATCTATCTAGGGGAAAGTATAACGAAGAGAAGTTTAAGGAGGGGAAGTATAAGTATGGGGAAGTACAAAAGGAGGGGGAGAATAATTTCAAGCATTTAGACAAATTTTTCTTATTTCAAAAAATTTCCAAAGTTATTTTTTAAATTTTTTTTTCTTCCAAATTTTTTAAAAGTTTTTTTTTTTTTTGAAATTTTTTTTAGTATCTAGGCAGAAATATTGGGCTTTCTGCCCAAGGGATGACTCTCTCGCAAAGGGTGGAAGTATCATATTTCTCCCTACTAAAAAACCAATTAAAGTTGGTTTTTTTATTACACCGAAAATTCGTAATAAATATAAGGAGTATTTTGGTTAAAATTTGATGAAAATCGGACCAAAGCAACTTTAAAAACGCGCAGTTTTTTAAATTTCAAACAGTCATAGCTCCGCCATTTTTTCGAAATTCAAAAATCGCCCTCGTTAAATTCTTATTGACCGACTAAGGAAGATTTTGTGAAAATTTGATGGAAATTGGTTCAAAACTGTGGCCGTGAAGTGTTCCGGAAAATGCTACGGACGGCCGGCCGGCACCACAGACAAAGTTGAGATCGGTAAAGATTCGATTTCACCCTCCATGACCCTTCCCTAAAAACCAGAAGTGGAGGGTATCACAATAACTTCTCACTAGGCTGAGCCATCAGGATGGGATCATCTCGAACCACTGTATCATCTACCAACTCCAATGAAGTTGACGATTTTGGTGGACTCCAAATTTTTATAAAACAAATCTTACAAAACTGATGTTGGAGTTGAGGTTTCCTCGTCGATTTTAAACAAAACCAAATCAGCTTGGACGTTCCCGCAATTCAACACGTTAAAACCTTTCTCGTTTTTTCGATGAAACAATTTCATTTGCTCGGTCATGTTTTTCAAACGAATTCTCACGTAATTGGATGCGTTTGACCTTAAAATAACGTTTAATAATTAACACGATGAAACAACGTTACCATTCACCCCATGATTTTTCGATGGATTCGACGAATTTTTCGACTTGGACGTCTTGGAAGTTTTTCATGCGGGAACGGTTTCTTTCGAACAGCGATCCGTCGATGTCTTCTTTCGTTAAGTCGCCGCGTTCGTAGAGGACGGCGGTCATCGCGTGAAACTTCGCCAAAGTTTTTAAGACCATTTCGCATTCTTTGAAGTTTAAGAGACGACGGGATACCCTTCGGAAATTTTGTTCCTTCTAGAAAAAAAAAAAAATAAAAATAAATTGGCCATTCTTTTAATTTCAATCCAGAGTCTCCAAGTCAGATTAAATTTCATGAAAATCGAAAGTTTTGAGGTAAAAATCAACCTAATCTTCGCCAGTTTTTCGCTTGATTCGAACTTGCACCCAATATCACATGAAATGGTTTATTTAGGTTCCTTTTTTTAACATAAAAACGCTCTTTTATTGGCTAAATATAATGAAAATCAATAATTTTGAGGTGAATATCTCGGTCAGATTTTCAGAAAAAAATTTACCTAAAAGTACTAGTTTGAAGAGCTTCCAATGAAAACTTCCTTAGAAAGAAGTAAAATATAAGAGGGGGTAGTATAACGAAGGGGGAAGTACAAAGAAGGGAAGTATAAGGATGGGGAAGTACAAAAGGAGGGGGAGAATAATTTCAAGCATTTCTAGAAATTTGATTTCAAAATATTTTTAAAGTTATTTTTTCAATTTTTGTCGTCCACATTATTTTTAAGTTTTTTTTTTTTCGAATTTTATTTTTTTTGAAAAATTTGCAATTTTTTATATTTATTTTTATATTATTTATTTATTTATTTTTTTTTTTGAAAAATTTGTCTTAGTATCAAGGTAGAAATATTGGGCATTCTGCCCAAGGGATGCCTCTCTCGCAAAGGGTGGAAGATCATATTTCTCCCTACTAAAAGACTTCCCTACTTTTGAGCTTCCAACGAAAACTTCCTATAAGAGAAGGAACAATGTAGGTAGGAGGGGGAAGTATAACGATGAGAAGTTTAAGGAGGGGGAATCATAAAGGAGGGGAAGTATAAAGAAGGGGAAGTACAAAAGGGTGTGAATTATTTCAAGCATTTAAAGAAATTTTTCTGATTTCAAATATTCTCAAAGTTATTTTTTCAATTTTTTTCGTCCTTTTAAAAGTTTTTTTTATCGAATTTTGTTCATTTTATTTTTTGAAAAATTAGCAGTTTTTTTATTTTTATTTTTTTTTTATTATTATTATTATTATTTTTATTATTTTTTTTTAATTTGTCTTAGTATCAAGGTAGAAATATTGGGCTTTCTGCCCAAGGGATGACTCTCCCGCAAAGAATGGAAGTATCAAATTTCTTCCTACTAAAAAACCAATTAAAAGTTGGTTTTTTTATTACACCGAAAATTCGTAATAAATATAAGGAGTATTTTTATCAAAATTTGGTCATCTAAATATACGAGTAGGACCCCCTCCCTATTATAACGAAGGGGAAAGTACAAAGGAAGGGGAAGTACAAAGGAGGGGGAAGTACAAAGGAGGGGAAGTAAAAAGAAGGGGGAAGTATAATTGAGAGGGAAGTTTTCTTTTGCAGTTTTGCCTCAGCGAATTTTTTAAAATTTCAAACAAACATATATCCGCCATTTTTTCGAAATTCAAAAATCTCCCTCGTTAGTTTTTTGTTCACCGACTAAAGAAAATTTGGTGAAAATCGGTTGAAAACTGTGGCCGTAAGGAGTTCCGGAAAAAAAATGCTACGGCTGGCCGGCACCACAGACAAAGTTGAAATCGGTAAAGATCAATATTCGATTTGACCCTCCGGGGTCTGAAAGACCCTTTCCCAAAAACCCAACTTGGAAGGTATCACAATAACTTCTTTAAGGAAGTTAAAAGGGCCGTGGGGAGTGGGGAGACTTGAGGAAATACCGTCGAGGGAGTAGGAATTAAGAAAATGTGGTGGAGGGGAGGTTGCGAGAGAAAGGGAACCCCCTCTCTTGAGTCATTTTCGCGACGTCTGTATAAATACAAAAGACACCTAGCGGACAGTTTTAAAAGTTCACTCCCAACAGACGGGGCCTTAAATGGGGCTTTACTTACCACTACGTCTTGGTAAACGAGTACGTAACCTTTTGTCCCATACGGCTTAACCCAAAAACCAACGTCTTCATCATTTTTAAGTTTTTCCAATAAAGGAACAACTTTTTCATCAAACTAAAAATAAAAATAGTAACATAGATAAGAAATTATTTAAAAAACTTACTGTTTTTTGGTTATTAAACAACCCAGAAATATTGACAATCCGATCCCCAAGTGAGTTGGATGGATAACCGCTCAGTACAGCTGAACGCAAAATGCCTTTACCCTCGGAATCTACAGAAAAGAAGACCCTCGACTTATTACGGTCTGGAGAAAGAGGCGTATCCATCGCGGTAAGATTATAAAACGTAACTTTCGTTTTTAAAACGGCGTTAAGAATTTCTTCCACTTGGCTTTTCTCTAAAAGAAACCCTTTTTATTTCATAAAAAAATAATGAAAAACTTTACCTGTTTCATTGCAGAATGAAAAGAAATCAGACCTCCAAAAATAAGAACCAAAAGATACCTCATCATTCACAATTATTGTTATGGATTTTCGTCTTCCTCTTTTTTTCGACCTCCAGATAACCTTACGTAGTAACTTGTTATATAAAATCGATAAAGCAATCAGTTTATAACAAGTTTTAGAGGATTAAATAATTAACTAATAAACTTTTAGTAAATCACGAAATGATGTAAGGTGTAACCTTAATGAAAGGTGTTTCATCTCCTTGATTAAACTCATTGTGTCATCAATCTTTCTCAAATTACACGGTTGACATAGAGTGTGAAACGTTTGTAATAGAATATGTGATTTCATAAAGGCTTAAAACATTTATAAACGTGATAAATTTAAAAAATAGAATGAAATTATTGTATAATTTTTATATATTTTATCATTTTGCAGCTGTAAAAATGTGTCTGTAAACGCTTGCCATTATGAGTTAGCCTGTCGCGCGACATTCCCCAAATTTTGACGCCAGAAGAACCGTCAAAAAAGGCAAAAAAACCATGAAAAAATCGCTTATAAAGGGAAAAACATATATTTTCACGAGAAAATGGAAAGAAAAATTGTGCTTCTGGGCCGAGAAACTCTATTTTACCGAGAATGTCTGTATTACCAACAATCTGACGATTTAACGACAGCTTTACATACAATCCGACGATTTAACGAACGTTTTAGCAACACTCTGACGTTTAAATGTCTGTTTTACCAACAATATTACGATTTAACGAAAATTTACCAACAATCTGACGATTTAACGAAAGTTTTACCAACAATCCGACGATTTAACGAAAGTTATAGCAACAATCTGACGATAAAATGTCTGTTTTAACAGCAATCTGACGATGTAACGACCGTTTTACCAACAATCCAACGAATTAACGAAAGTTTTAGTATCACTCAGACGATTAAACATCGGTTTTAACAATAATCTGACGATTTAACGACAGTTTTACCAACAATCCGACGGTTTAACGAAAGTTCTAGCAACACTCTGACGATTAAATGTCTGTTTTAACAGCAATCTGACGATGTAACGACAGTTTTACCAACAATCCGACCATTTAACGAAAGTTTTAGCAACACTCTGTCGATTAAATGTCTGTTTTAACACTAATCTGACGATATAACGACTGTTTTACCAAAAATCTGACGATTTAACGAAAGTTATAGGAACAATCTGACGATTAAATGTCTATTTTAACAACAATCTGACGATTTAACAAAAGTTCTACCAACACTCCCAAAATTTTGACGCCAGAAGAACCGCCAAAAAAAGGCAAAAAACCGTAAAAACCATGAAAAAATCGCTTATTAAGGGAAAAACAGATATTTGCACGAGAAAATGGAAGGAAAAAATGTGCTTCTGGGCCGAGAAACCGAAAAAACTCCATAAAATCCGGGGATTAAGGAGTTTCTTGGGAAGAAGTCCTTGGAAATTCCCAGAACTAAACTGAAATAAAAGGGCTAACCTTCCGAATTGATAACCTCAACGCTGCACTACCCGTCTACGACACCCGTTCAAGGCTTCTTCATTTTCTATCTCTACCAAAGGGTGTATTTTTGTCTATTTTCCTCAACCTAAAAACAATTCAGCTGGGAAACTAACCATCTGTTATTTGATTGTATTTTTAGGTCTTATATAAAAAGAAAAACTGCTTAGTAATCGGGGTTAAAAATAATTTACCAATCTCTTCTTATATTTTATTTTTAAAATATTTGTTCAATATCATTTTCATATACTCCTCATACTGTTTGCCGTAGAGGCATTTTTGGTCGACAATCACTTCGTCGTTGTCCCATGATTTTTGCACGACGTTGACAAGATCGACGATTTCGTTGGGGTCGAGGAAGGTATAGCAGAGACCGTTTGCGGCGTAAATAAGACCGAGATAGTCGGTCCTTTTTATTTCATTTTTTATCTCCTCGTATGACGGTTTACGCCCTTTATGATTAAATTTTTCCAAATATGATGCCAAAGATTCATAATAAATTCGTATTAATTCGTCTTTTTTGTTCATCATTATTTCAATATTTGGACTCGTGTTTATGAACATTTGTATATCGAATGCTGGAGAGTTGTAAAACGCGTTCAAAGAATTTTCCATCCTAAAAATTTTTTAATTTAATTGTACAATAATTAAGTTTTCATATTTAGCTGTGAAAATTAGAAAAAAAAATTTGGTCACTAATTTCGATTTAACCTACTACCTGGGGGGTACTTGTGAGTTTGCGATACCAGAAAAACGCGCATGCGTGTATTTTTACTTTGTATTTTCAAAAATTCGTCTTTGACATTTGCGTATTGATAACGCAAGAGTGTTAATTTTTTTTTCCTCTCGCAAGGAGAGTTTGTCTAAATTTTTAAAAACGAGCTTTTCCTGAGAGAGGAAAAAATGAAACCCTTCGTGTTATCAAACTAGTTTGAATTTTTGCAAATCTCAAACATGAAATTTGGAAAAAACGCGGGAAAGAAAAATTTATGAAAGTTCGCGCAGGCGCGGGACTTCAGAGCAACAATCTGACGATTAAATGTCTGTTATACCAACAAGCTGACGATTTAACGACAGTTTTACCCACAATCCGACGATTTGACGAAAGTTTTATTAACAACCTGACGATTTAACGAAAGTTTTAGCAACACTTTGACGTTTAAATATCTATTTTACCAACAATCTGACGATTTAACGACAGTTTTACCCACAATCCGACGATTTAACGAATGTTTTACCAACAATCTGACGATTTAACGAAAGTTTTACCATCAATCTGACTATTTAATGTCGGTTTTACCAATATTCTGACGATTTAACGAAAGTTTTAGCAACACTCTGACGTTTAAATATCTTTTTTACTAACAATCTGACGATTTAACGACAGTTTTACCCACAATCCGACGATTTGACGAAAGTTTTACCAACCACCTGACGATTTAACGAAAGTTTTATCAACCCTCTGACGATTAAATGTCTGTTTTAACAACAATCTGACGATTTAACGAAAGTTTTACCATCAATCTGACTATTTAATGTCGGTTTTACCAATATTCTGACGATTTAACGAAATTTTTAGCAACACTCTGACGTCTAAATATCGGTTTTACCAACAATCTGACGATTTAACGACAGTTTTACCCACAATCCGACGATTTAAGGAATGTTTTACCAACAATCTGACGGTTTAACGAAAGTTTTAGCAACCCTCTGACGATTAAATTTCTGTTTTAACAACAATATGACAGTTCAACGACAGTTTTACCAACACTGTGACTAATAAATGTCCGTTTTACCAACAATCCGATGATTTAACGAAAGTTTTAGCAACACTCTGACGATTTAACGATAGTTCTACCAACAATCCGACGATTTAACGACAGTTTTACCCACAATCCGACGATTTAACGAAAGTTTTAGCAACACTCTGACGTCTAAATATCGGTTTTACCAACAATCTGACGATTTAACGACAGTTTTACCCACAATCCGACGATTTAACGAATGTTTTACCAACAATCTGACGGTTTAACGAAAGTTTTAGCAACCCTCTGACGATTAAATTTCTTTTTTAACAACAATATGACAGTTCAACGACAGTTTTACCAACACTGTGACTAATAAATGTCCGTTTTACCAACAATCCGATGATTTAACGAAAGTTTTAGCAACACTCTGACGCTTAAATGTCTGTTTTACCAACAATCTGACGGTGTAACGAAAGTTTTAGCAACACTCTGACGCTTAAATGTCTGTTTTACCAACAATCTGACGGTTTAACGAAAGTTTTAGCAACCCTCTGACGATTAAATTTCTTTTTAACAACAATATGACAGTTCAACGACAGTTTTACCAACACTGTGACTAATAAATGTCCGTTTTACCAACAATCCGATGATTTAACGAAAGTTTTAGCAACACTCTGACGCTTAAATGTCTGTTTTACCAACAATCTGACGGTGTAACGACAGTTTTACCAACACTCTGACGATTAAATGTCTCCTTTACCAACAATCCGACGATTCAACGACTGTTGTACCGCGCTTGCGCGTTTCTCTAGTATCGTAAACTCACATGTACATTTTTTCTTTTTCTTTGTTTTCTAGTTTTCTCGGTTATATATGAAAATATTATGTCAGCATTGGTAATATATCGTCGCGTTAGTTCTATCTCATTTTTTTAATCAATTTTGAGTTTGGCATCGTTTCTGTTGTCAAATTTTGTGTTGAATCGAATTCCGTTGGTAATTTAACCGTATTACCAACAAAAAACTCGTAGTTCACTTTTTAGCCAACAGGTGATGCATTGATTCCAATGAGAATCAGTATTTTACCTCCTGAAAACCCAGGAAAATGAGATAGCCGGCGATAGAACTAACGCAACGATGAGCAAAACGTCTGAAAATGAATTTTTTTTTTTTTACTTCATTGCGATGGGGTCATTCGAAATAAAAACATCGGAAATTCCATAGAGGAAAAGCATGTTGGTTATCGTATATCCTCCATTGTTTAAAACATTAAAAGAAGAATCGTTCCGTACGTAATTCCGAGCATCTCGTTTGTTACATTGGCAGATTTTTCTCTTATTATTTGAGCAGTTTCATTCCTAAAAAAATTCCGGTTTGAAGAGCTTCCAACGATAACTTCCTCAAGGATACAGGAGGAGGAAGTATTAAGTAGGAGAACTAAATTTTTGTAAAAGTTGTGAAATAAATTTGGTGGGTATCGCAGTAAGTCTTGAGGAAGTTAGAAATTTTAGGTATTTTTTGTTGTTCGTTTTCTGTTTTTTGAAAAAAAAAAATAAAATTAAGTACCTAATAAATCGCCATTTTATTTTCCGTTAAAAAAATTCTTGAGGAAGTTAAAAAAAAAAAAAAAAAATTATTTTGAAAATTTTATATCAAGGTAGAAATTCAGTACGGTTAGCCAAAGAGAGGCCGCCCTCGAGCCGGCGAAGTGACTCACATTTCTGCCTAGAAAAATTATTAAGTAAAAAAATTTTGGAAAATTAAAATTTTAAAAACATGGAAAATTTTTAAATAATTCAAGGAATGTTTAGTGAAAATTTGGTGAAGATCGGACCAACAGTACGCCCACAGCGCTCATTTTAAATCTTTGAACAGTCATATCTCCGCCATTTTGAAAAATTTCGAAAAAAGCTCTCGTCATTTTCAAGATTTCTGTGAAAGGAAGCTTGTGTATAAATTTGGTGAAGATCGGATGAAAATTGCGGCCGTGAAGTGTTCCGGAAAAAGTGGCGACGGACGGCCGGACGGCCGGACGGCCGGACGGCCGGACGGCCGGCACCACAGACAAAGTCAGGATCGGCAAAGATCACTTATCAGATTTATCCTACGGGGTCTGGAAGACCCTTTTCTAGTAACAGGGGGTCGGAGGGTATCACAGTAACTTCTTGAGGAAGTTAAAAAAAAATAATAAAAAATTGAGGCCAAACAGAGCGAAAAAATGCTTACCATTCTGGTTCCCATTTATTTTCAATGGCGTCCGCTAAATAATTAAAAAACAACTGATAGTAATTTTTAATTTTATCTTGGTTTCTTTCGAAAACAGATTTGTTAAAATGGTTTAAGTAGACGCGATCTCTTTCGACGAGGACTGCAGTCATCGCGTGGTATTTGGCAAGCGTTCTAATCGCCATTTCGCTCTGCTTCATATCAAGACCTTTATTTTTCTCCGGTCTCGTGTAGTTTTTATCCGCCTATTAAGGAGAAAATAAGGATATATGCAAAAAGTACTTTTCTTTTACCATGACGTCTTCGAGAATGATTATTTTGTCTTTGACGCCAAACGAGCCGACCCAATATCTTTCGCTCTGATCGTTTATTTCAATATGAAGGTTTTCCAATTCTGGCATGACTTCATGTACAAACTAAAAGCAAAATTTATTTAATTTTTGCACAAAAAAAAGACTGAAAATGGGGTTTCGCAATGTAGTTTTCCCTTTGCGAAATTTTCCGGGTGAACTGTAGTATTTTAATTTCCTTAAAGAAGTTATATTGATACCCTCCACGTCGGGTTTTTGGGGTCTTCTAGACCCTGGAGGGTAAATTCGAATATGGATCTGTAACGATATCAACTTTGTCTGTTGTGCCGGCCGGCCGTAGCATTTTTTTTCCGGAACACTTTACGGCCACAGTTTTCATCCGATTTTCACCAATTACTCCTTATATTTTTTTACGATTTTTGGGTGTAAAAATATTATCATTTTTAACATCAACTTTCACCAATTTTCACTTCCATATTACTCCTTATATTTTTTACGTTTTTTTTGGTGTATTTTTTTTTTTATTTTTTTTTTTATTTTATTTTATTTTTTTTTTTTGACAATTATTAATTATTATTTTAGTAGGGAGAAATTTCATACTTCCACGCCTTACGAGAGGGACCTCTCTCGGCGAAAAATCCCATTATTTCTACCTTTCCACTTGGAAAAATTAAAAAAAAAAAAATTTACTTAGACAATTTTTCGAAAAAAAAAAAAAAAAAAAAAAAAAAAAAAAAAAAAAATTTAGACCGTTTTTGGGGAAAAAAATAAAACTCGGAAAATTTTTCGAAAAAAAAAAAGAGAAAATTTTCCCAAAAAAAACTATAAAATTTTTGAGAAAAAACAAACTTAGAGCAACCCAATACTCTTCAATTTCAAGCCTCGAAAACCCCTGAAACGCAATAATAAGCGAGAAAACCGGGTTTTTAAGGGCGTCCTCCAGCCCAGTCGGTTTTCAGTTTTGAGACAAGTACGCATGCGCCGCTTGGCGCGAGTTTGGTAAGATACCTACTGACTGCGCCACCTCCGATTTTCAAGAGTTACTTTCTGACACCCCTATAGAACCTTGTCCTTGAAGAGAACCGATGCTCGGTGGGAGAGGGGAAAGATTTCGGGGCGTTATTTTGTTTTCTCGAAGGGATTAAAAAGTTGAGCATCGTGAACGAGAATCCGTTTATTGTTTACTCTCCCCACCTCCCCGCCCATTCCTTCCGTACCACGCATCCCCTTCGAACCCTAATTTTTTTATTTTAAAATATGTAATAGAATTTTTAGATAAATTTTTTTTAAGAATAAATCTTCCGATTTTCACCAAATTTTCACAGGATCTTCCTTTTGACATCTAGAAAGGGGCGAGAGTGATTTTGAATTTTGATTTTGTTACTCTGGTTCGTCTATCCGATACCAGGTTTTACGATCGAGGCGGGGCTTTCGCCATATTGCCATATTATAATTGAAAAAACACGGCCACAATTTTCAACGATTCTTTCAACGAGGGCGATTTTTCATTAAGAAAACATGGCGGAGATATTTCTATTTGAAGTTATAAAAAATTCCTTATATTTTTTACAAATTTGAGGTGTAAAAAAAAATTTTTTTAGTAGGAAGAAATTTCATAGTTCCTCCTTTTGCGGCACCCGAACGAGGCAATCCGAAAAACGAGTTTTTAGGTCGAAAATTTTTTTTTCAATTTTTTTGCCCTCAAAAACCCCTGAAACGCAATAATAAGCGAGAAAAACGAGTTTTTAGGTCGAAATTTTTTTTTCAATTTTTTGCCTCGAAATTATTTCTTGGATGTAGAAGATCCCCCAATATTCTTCCGTTTCAAGCCTCAAAAACCCCTGAAACACAATAATAAGCGAGAAAATCGGGATTTTAGGTCGAGATTTTTTTTTCAATTTTTTGCCAACAAAAACCCCTGAAACGCAATAATAAGCGAGAAAAACGAGTTTTTAGGTCGAAAATTTTTTTTTCAATTTTTTGCCCTCAAAAACCCCTGAAACGCAATAATAAGCGAGAAAAACGAGTTTTTAGGTCGAAATTTTTTTTTCAATTTTTTGCCTCGAAATTATTTCTTGGATGTAGAAGATCCCCCAATACTCTTCCGTTTCAAGCCTCAAAAACCCCTGAAACGCAATAATAAGCGAGAAAACCGGGTTTTTAAGTCGAATTTTTTTTTCAATTTTTTTGCCCTCAAAAACCCCTGCAACGCAATAATAAGCGAGAAAAACGGGATTTTAGGTCGAAATTTTTTTAAAATTTTTTGCCCTCCAAAACTCCTGAAACGCAATAATAAGCGAGAAAAACGAGTTTTTAGGTCGAAAATTTTTTTTCAATTTTTTGCCTCGAAATTATTTCTTGGATGTAGAAGATCCCCCAATACTCTTCCGCGTCAAGCCTCAAAAACCCCTGAAACGCAATAATAAGCGAGAAAAACGGGTTTTTAGATCGAAATTTTTTTTTCAATTTTTTGCCCCCTTAGAGCAACTTTCTCCTCTTATATTTTTTACTTCTCTTTAAGGAAGTTTTCGTTGGTGGCTCTTCAAACTAGTACTTTATGTCGAAATGCAGATTTTTTATGTTCAACGACTTTAGGGCGAAATGCATCATGTTGATCGGTGTTCTCCTAAAATTGGTTCAAAACTGTGTAGGTACAGCCGGCCGGATCCACAGACTAGTGTAAATCCATCGAATTGACCCTTCGGGGTCTGAAAGACCCTTCCCAAAAACCCAACTTAGAGGGTAAACAATATTCTTTAAGTACTTAAATTATTAGGTGTACAAAATGAAACTCAGCCGCAGGGTAAATTTGAATTTTGTAGATTTTAGCCGAGTTTCATTTTTTACACCTAGTAGTTCATATTTTAGGCGTTAAAGTCCATCAAAAGTCGACCTTCTCCGTGTGAGAAGGTTATTGAAGTATAACCATTAAGAAGGTTAATTTTTAAAGGCTTGTAAATCGTAAACCGTTACAGATATTGAAAAAATGCACTAAATAAATCAGTTGGAAATTCAATTCTCTTTAATTTTTATTCTATTCATTTTTTCTCTAGGACGCACTGTTTTCAAGATAAATTTATTTTAAAAAAAATTATTTTCCGAAAATGGTGCATCCTAGAAAAAAAATAAGTACAAAATAGAGAATTAAATTTCCTACAATTTTTATTTATTAGGTGTACAAAATGAAACTCAGCCACAGGGTAAATTTGAATTTTGTAGATTTTAGCCGAGTTTCATTCTGTACCTACACCTAATATTCTGAAATAGATGAATATTGTGCGAAAGGTACTTACAGCGACTTGATTTTTAAAAAGACCCGTATCTTCAATGAGCTTTTCGCCGAATTCGCTCCTCGGGTACCCGTCTAGAATTAGATTCGACTTAATTATTCTCCCGCTTCCTGTCAAAGTGTTGAACTCAACTTTCGTCGAGTTCCGCCCGGGGGTGAACCATCCCTCGAGCGTCCTCGCAGTCAAGTTGAGCACTTTGACGAAATCATCGCGTTCGTTTATTTTCTCAAGAACTTCCGTCACGATCCCTCGTATACTCTCGTCTTGTTCTTCGGAGAAAAAAAAAATTGTTTTTCAATTAATAATTAAAATTAAAGTTAAGAAACTTATACTTGTTTCGAGAAACAAAAATAGAAATAAAAAAATCGTGCTTCTCATCTTCGATAACGAGCAAGAACTGAGCTAAACAGACTCGCCAACCTTGATAAACGCGTATTTTTTTTCTTCTTCAATTTTTTTATTTTCAGACAGAAACGATTAATCCCCTCATTTACATGATTCATCACATTGTATATCAAGAAAAACGTGTTTTATTAATTTTATATGATATATTTTGACATTTTAAAGAAACATCGATTGCGTCACGGGTACCTTGAAAGTTTTGCGAAGTTGTTAATTTAAACGTGGAAGGGGGAGTTGGGGTGAAAAAAAGGACGAAATTAACCGAAACCTTTAGTCAGTTGACGTTCATGACCTGAATTTTTAATGACATCTCCGTACGAAGTAGTTAAACGTGTTTTCACGTTTGGATGAAACCGCGAGTTCATAAAATTATCTGATTATTATTTCAGAAGGGATTTTAGTAGCGAGAAAAAGTGAGGGATTGCGGGAAAAATTGAAAATTTAAAAGTTGAGTGGTAAGCCTGGATTTTAGCTATGGACTACCTATGGGCTGACCAAAGCCGAAGCAAAAGGGGGTATGCATACGTCACAACCATGCTTGGGAATCTTCAGCAGAGGCAGAAGTGCGTTTGGGAACCTTCAGAAGAGACAGAAGTGCTTTTGGGAATCTTCAGCAGAGGCAGAAGTGCTTTTGGGAATCTTCAGCAGAGGCAGAAGTGCTTTTGGGAATATTCAGCTGTGGCAGAAGTGCTTTTGGGAATCTTCAGCAGTGGCGGAAGTGCTTTTGGGAATCTTCAGCAGAGGCAGAAGTGCGTTTGGGAATCTTCAGCAGAGGTAGAAGTGCTTTTGGGCATCTTCAGCAGAGGCAGAAGTGCGTTTGGGAATCTTCAGCAGAGGCAGAAGTGCGTTTGGGAATCTTCAGCAGAGGCAGAAGTGCTTTTGGGAATCTTCAGCAGAGGCAGAAGTGCGTTTGGGAATCTTCAGCAGAGGCAGAAGTGCTTTTGGGAATCTTCAGCAGAGGCAGAAGGGCGTTTGGGAATCTTCAGCAGAGGCAGAAGTGCTTTCGGGAATCTTCAGCAGAGGCAGATGGGCGTTTGGGAATCTTCAGCAGTGGCAGAAGTGGTTTCGGGAATCTTCAGCAGAGGCAGAAGTGCGTTTGGGAATCTTCAGCAGAGGCAGAAGTGCTTTTGGGAATCTTCAGCAGAGGCAGAAGTGCTTTTGGGAATCTTCAGCAGAGGCAGAAGTGCTTTTGGGAATCTTCAACAGAGGCAGAAGTGCTTTTGGGAATCTTCAACAGAGGCAGAAGTGCTTTTGGGAATCTTCAGCAGTGGCAGAAGTGCTTTTGGGAATCTTCAGCAGAGGCAGAAGTGCTTTTGGGAATCTTCAGAGGCAGAAGTGCTTTTGAGAATCTTTAGCAGTGGCAGAAGTCCTTTTGGGAATATTCAGCAGTGGCAGAAGTGCTTTTGGGAATCTTCAGCAGAGGCATAAGTGCTTTTGGGAATATTCAGCAGAGGCAGAAGTGCTTTTGGAATCTTCAGCAGAGGCAGAAGTGCTTTTGGGAATCTTCAGCAGAGGCAGAAGTGCTTTTGGGAATCTTCAGCAGAGGCAGAAGTGCTTTTGGGAATCTTCAGCAGAGGCAGAAGTGCTTTTGGGAATATTCAGCAGTGGCAGAAGTGCTTTCGGGAATCTTCAGCAGAGGCAGAAGTGCTTTTGGGAATATTCAGCAGTGGCAGAAGTGCTTTCGGGAATCTTCAGCAGAGGCAGAAGTGCTTTTGGGAATCTTCAGCAGAGTCAGAAGTGCTTTTGGGAATCTTCAGCAGAGACAGAAGTGCTTATGGTAATCTTCAGCAGAGGCAGAAGTGCTTTCGGGAATCTTCAGCAGAGGCAGAAGTGCTTTCGGGAATCTTCAGCAGAGGCAGAAGCGCTTTTGGGAATCTTCAGCAGAGGCAGAAGCGCTTTTGGGAATCTTCAGCAGAGGCAGAAGTGCTTTTGGGAATCATCAGCAGAGGCTTGGGCACCGCCCCTGAAGGAAAAAAATGAAGCAAGTCGGATTTGTCGGGAAGTTTTTAACTCAGGCCACAGCGCGCTACTTTCGAAACGCCGTAGATTTTTCATGATACTAAGCCTGTTTGGCATAAACGTACAGAAACATGGCTCTGAGCTAAATATCTTCAACCGACCATCTTGATTGAGATACATAACCTTCCTCATAAAATGCATTTTTTTGAAACTTAATTGCCGAGTACCACACTGGAGACTGGAGAACCCCAGTTCGAAATTGTCCTGTTCTTCTCCCAAAGTACTACGTCACATCAGACGTTGGGAAGAGAGACGCGACGCCGCCAAGGGGAGCTTTGAAAAAGAGAGCACGCTCGCTTCATCTCTCCTATTTCTCTACAATATCGGAGGACCCAAGTTGATATAACTTTCTCTGGCTGCGGTAGGATTTTTGCGAGGCGGGGTGTTTTTTTACACGGAGTGTCTTAGCAATATCACATCTTTTTGTAGTTTAAATTTTAACTATTGAAAAAACTCTCAAAGTATTGAACCTTACACAAAAAAGGAGTACCTACATATTTCTGTGCAAAATTGCAGGTCGATTGGTAAAGAAAGCTATTCTGTAGGCCCTGTTTTCGGTAAAAATTAGCCGAAAAATTTTTCAGCTCTAACTTTTTTATTAAAAAAGATAGAATAAGTTGACCTTGGCTTTTTTGGAATAGAAGGCCTGTGCAAAATTTCAAGTCGATTATTGCATTTGTTGTGGCGACAGCCTTAAGCAACTGAAGTAGAAGGCGAAAAACGGGGTTTTCAGAGTTGCATTTCTCGGCTCTTTATTAACCGATTGACTTAAAACTTTTAGGTTATTTTCGTCTCATATAAAAGAAGATACCTGCCCAATGTCAAGTCGATTGGTGCATTTTGTGAGGTGGTAGCAACTGAAGAAGAAGAAGAAAAGAAGAGGAACACGCCTAAGGCGAAAACCCGTGTTTTCAGAGTTGCATATCTCGGCTCCTTGATGACCAATTGACTTAGGATTTTTAGGGTTTCCTTGTCTCATATTAAAGAATATCCCTGCCAAATTTCAAGTCGATTGGTGCATTTTGTGAGGTGGTAGCAAGTAGCAACTGATGAAGAACAAGAAGAAGAAGAACACGCCTTAGGCGAAAATCCGGGTTTTCAGAGTTGTACTTATATCTCGGCTCCTTGATGACCAATCGACTTAAGATTTTTAGTGTTTCCTCGTATCATATTAAAGAAGATACCTGCCAAATTTCAAGTCGATTGGTGCATTTTGTGAGGCGGTAGCAACTGAAGGAGAACACGCCAAAGGCGAAAATCCTGGTTTTCAGAGTTGTATATCTCGGCTCCTTGATGACCAATCGAGTTAAGATTTTCAGGATTTTCTCTTCTCATATTAGAGTAGATCCCTGCAAAATTTCAGGCTGATTGGTGCATTTCTTGAGGCGATAGCAACTGAAGAAGAAGTACACGCCAAAGGAAAAATCCGGGTTTTCAGAGTTGTATATCTCGGCTTCTTGATGACCAATCGACTTAAGATTTTTAGGGTTTCCTCGTCTTATATTAAAGAAGATACCTGCCGAATTTCAAGTCGATTGGTGCAATTCGTGAGGTGGTAGCAACTGAAGAAGAAGAAGAAGAAGAAGAAGAAGTACACGCCAAAGGCGAAAATCCGGGTTTTCAGAGTTGTATATCTCGGCTCCTTGATGGCCGATCTACTTAGGATTTTTAGGCTTTTCTCGTCTCACATTAAAGAAGATCCCTGCCAAATTCCAAGCCGATCGGTCTACAAGGAGCTGAGATCCAGATATCCAAAAAAAAGCATTTCGTCCAGTAAAGATACACTTTGGTATTTGTACTTTTTGCGCTTTCGGTCAGGTTTTGCTTGGCGAGAATTCAAATTATGGAGACCCTTCAGAAAAAAGACATCCCAACTTCGAATCCTAGAAATCATTACAGTTTTATACTAAAAGTTAAATGAATAGATTCCATGCGCCTTCAATCTTCGTTTAAATCTAAATGAAAATCCATGAATATGTGAATAAAATGAGGAAAATAAAATAACTTTTAATAAATTGCATTTTATTATTTTATGCATTTAAATAACATTGCTGTCCAGTGCACGTTTCAGTATGAGCTTCATGTTTTGAACAAATTTTTCACCTAACATCCCTTTGTTGAAAACGATGATTTTTTTAATTTTTTCAATCTCTTCGATCGTTTTTTCCAAATCGGGGATTTCTTCAGTTTTCGTATAAATTAGCGGGAGATGGTTGACAGCGTGAACGAAGCCAATAAATTCGGTCCTTTTGAATTCTTCGGTTATTTCATCCAAAGTCGGGATTTTCCCTTGATATTCAAATTTTTTCAAATAACGATTTAAAGAGGAGCTGTAAGTTTTAATCATTTCTTCTTTATGTTCCAACATGATTTCTACTTGGGGGCTTGTATTTATAAAAAATTGTAAATCCATCACCGGTGAGTTGAAAAACGCTAACTGATACGAGTCAAACCTAAAAAAAAAAAAAATCGCATAAAAATTTGTAGATTCTGTAAAAATTTGGTGAGAATCGGTGAAAATTTCTAACCTTAGTCTGAAACTGGTTTGAAACTCATGGAGCATGCGCAGAAGCAAGCACGTCAACTTTGACGTCAGATGACTTCAGATTTGATGGACAAACGATGTGAACGACGTCAAAGACATATCCTTCTGCGCATGCTCCATTAGATTCAAACCAGTTTCAAACAGAGAAATGAACGACAAAATGTCCATTTAGAAGTATAGCTTTTTCTGCGCATGCTCCATTATGTAGTTACAAACCAGTTTCAAACTGTGAGATGAACCACAAAAGGTCCATTTAGAACTATAGCTTTGTTCCAACCGCAGTTTGAAACTGGTTTGAAACTTCTGAAGCATACGCTGATGGATTTGCACGTCCAATTTGACGGCAGAGGACTTCAGATTTGACGGACAAACCCTTCTGCGCATGCTCCAGGAGTTTCAAAATCAGTTTCAAACTGCGGTTGGAACGAAGCTTATATATCACTCTCAAGAATTACAGGCTTACCTAACTTTTTAGGAACATTTTGTGATAATTTGGTGAGAATCGGTTGAAAGTTGTGGCCGATAAGTGTTCCGCAGAAAGCAGAAAAAGAGGGTAAAACAATAACTTCTTTAAGGAAGTTGTTGGCTTTGTTCCAACCGGAGTTTAAAACTGGTTTGAAATTCCTGGAGCGTGCGCTGAAGGATTTGCAAGTCAACTTTGACGTCAGATGAATTCAGATTTGACGGACAAACGATGTGAACGACGTCAAAGACGTCCAAACCCTTCTGCGCATGCTCCATTAGTTACAAACCGGTTTCAAACTGTGATTGTAAAGCTATTGTAAAGGAGTATGAATGAGATGACAAAATGTCCATTTAGAACTATAGATTTGTTCCAACCGCAGTTTGAAACTTCTGGAGCATACGCAGATGGATTTGCACGTCCAATTTGACGGCAGATGACTTCAGATTTGACGGACAAACCCTTCTGCGCATGCTCCAGGAGTTTCAAATCAGTTTCAAACAGCGGTTGGAACGAAGCTTATATCACTCTCAAGAATTTCAAGAATTGCAGGTTTACCTAACTATTTAGGAAGATTTGGTGAGAATCTGTTGAAAATTTTGGCCGTTAAGTTTTTCGCAAAGAGCCGAAAAAGAGGGTAAAACAATAACTTCTTTTAAGGAAGTTAGTAGCTTTGTTCCAACCGGAGTTTGAAACTGGTTTGAAACGTCTGGAGCGTGCGCAGAAGGATTTGCACGTCCAATTTGACGGTAGATGACTTCAGATTTCACGGACAAACCCTTCTGAGCATGCTCCAGGAGTTTCAAATCAGTTTCAAACAGCGGTTGGAACGAAGCTTATATAGCACTCTCAAGAATTACAGGTTTACCTAACTTTTTAGAAAGATTTTGTGAGAATTTGGTGAGAATCGGTTGAAAATCGTGGCCGATAAGTGTTCCGCAAAAAGGCGAAAAAGAGGGTAAAACAATAACTTCATTAAGGAAGTTAAGAGCTTTGTTCCAACCGGAGTTAGAAACTGGTTTGAACCTCCTGGAGCGTGCGCAGAAGGATTTGCAAGTCAACTTTGACGTCAGATGACTTCAGATTTGACGGACAAACGATGTGAACTACGTTAAAGACGTTCATATCCTTCTGCGCATGCTCCATTAGATACAAACCGGTTTCAAACTGTGGTTGTAAAAAAGCTATTGTAAAGGAGTATGAATGAGATGAACTACAAAATGTCCATTTAGAACTATAGCTTTGTTCCAACCGCAGTTTGAAACTTCTGGAGCATACGCAGATGGATTTGCACGTCCAATTTGACGGCAGATGACTTCAAATTTGACGGACAAACCCTTCTGCGCATGCTCCAGGAGTTTCAAATCAGTTTCAAACTGCGGTTGGAACGAAGCTTATATATCACTCTCAAGATTGTCAAGAATTACAGGTTTACCTAACTTTTTAGGAAGATTTTGTGAGAATTTGGTGAGAATTGGTTGAAAATTGTGGCCGATAAGTTTCGCAAAAAGGCGAAAAAGAGGGTAAAACAATAACTTCTTTAAGGAAGTTAGTAGCTTTGTTCCAACCGGAGTTTGAAACTGGTTTGAAAATTCTGGAGCGTGCGCAGAAGGATTTTCACGTCAACTTTGACGTCAGATGGCTTCAACTTTGACGTGCAAACGATGTGAACGACGTCAAAGACGTCCATATCCTTCTGCGCATGCTCCATTAGTTACAAACCGGATTCAAACTGTGGTTGCAAAAAAGCTATTGTAAAGGAGTATGAATGAGACGTACGACAAAATGCCCATTTAGAACTATAGCTTTGTTCCAACCGCAGTTTGAAACTTCTGGAGCATACGCAGAAGGATTTGCACGTCGAATTTGACGGCAGATGACTTCAGATTTGACGGACAACACTTCTGAGCATGCTCCAGGAGTTTCAAATCAGTTTCAAACTGCGGTTGGAACGAAGCTCATATATCAATCTCAAGAATTTCAAGAATTACAGGTTACCTAACTTTTTAGGAAGATTTAGTGAGAATTTGGTGAGAATCGATTGAAAATTGTGGCCGATAAGTGTTCCGCAAAAAGGCGAAAAAGAGGGTAAAACAATAAATTCTTAAAGGAAGTTAGTAGCTTTGTTCCAACCGGAGTTTGAAACTGGTTTGAAACTTCTGGAGCGTGCGCAGAAGGATTTTCATGTCAACTTTGACGTCAGACTGTAACGATTTAGAAAAACTAGGCTTTTGGGTCTTAGAACGTTTTAACAGGGTTACTAATAAAACACTGTGAACAACTTAACTAGATCTCTTTATTATTGTTATATTCGGAGGGTTTTGAGGGAGGGCTAGATATTTTAAGGGAAATAGCGTACCTTGTCCGATATCTGCGAGGAGAACGACGCACACCAACTGACCACGATTTTTGGGCAGTTCTTGGCTTTGAGCATTGTTCGAGGATCCTCGCCCCTCCACGTCATGGATTTGTCAATGACAATTTATTATGCTCTTAAGGAGCACGTGTGACGTGTGGACTTAGATTTATTATATTTGGAACAAAGGTCTTTACTTGTCCAATTCCACACGCCACAGGGGGTTATGGGATCCTCAGCTCTCAGCCCTGCCACATGTGTGCCATATGTGGTGTTTGACTACAGGAATTTCAAATAAAATTTAACTTACTAAAATTCCCGTAGTCCCACCGTTACATTCTCCCCCCAGATAAAATGGACCGCCGCCCTCGGCGGTAACGCTGAAAGACAAAGAGTAGGTTAGGTCAGGTATAAGCGCTTTGACCTTCGGACTATGGAATCAATAACCCTCAAAAACCGCCATAAATTATACAGAGACAATACAAAGTACCAATAAGTATCAATAAACATAAAGAAACTATAATACAACAACCAACGATATAAAAAGTTATGAAAAAAAAAAAATTTTAACACAAAGGTAAACTTAACCTATTAATTCCCATATGATCTACGAATACAACAATTATATCCTACAAATATCATGAATACAAATAAAAATAAAACTACATTGTTTTGGTTAATTCAGACCGTATCTACTATTTATACTACTATGTTGAGGACCTTAGGAACTTGACTGAATAGGGGGAGCTTAAATTCATGGCAGAGACGATGTCGGTGAAGGCTTGAGTAGAAGAAGATGTTGACTTAACTGAAGGCTTCTCAAGACGATAATTTAATGGCTCTGCAAGGGCGGGGCAACCACGACGGTGGTTCTTTTTGCGCGAAGCATCAGGATGAGAACCACCAGGATGACGGATGTGGTTAGGTTGATCCCCAGGTCGCCCACTGAGAACCATGAAGTGGACCAGGCCCCCGTCTCATTCGTTTCTCCGAGAAGTTGATCCAGGTCAGCTGCCATTTCCTGGAAACGCTCAAGGTCCTCGCTTCCAACGTACGACAAATCCTTGGACAGCTGTGGGACGTCTCGAAGATCAACCTTGGATGGTAACGAAACATTCGCAGCAAGTTCCCCTAGCCTGAATTTAAGCTCCACCTTTGAATGGAATGAATTGGGAAGAAGAGATCTAAAACCGTTCTGGAGGACACAATCTGGGGTGGTTTCTACTAACCCCGCATTTTCCAGGATCTGCGTTTTTAAATCTCTCCTACACATGGACGTCATTGACAGAGGCACCTTATTTGGAATGACGAAGACCCAAGCGTTATCTTTAACTAATTTAAAAAATACCGGGTGGGTAATATTAAGAAATTTGGGCTTACAGGAGGGGACTTCAATATGGCTACCTATTAAATATTGTACCGAACAATGCGCGATTTCTTGCAGCCGGTAGGGCAAATGATGCGGCTCACAGAGGGTCACACGACTTGACGTTTCCTTACAGAAAGCAATCTTTTCTGCGTCGGTCATCAAGGCGTATTCCCCCGTTTGATTGTTAATAGCCAAAAGTTTTGCCGAAGCCGGGTACAATAGGTAGGTTTGGTTCTGCAGGTGAATGGGGAGTGATAGAATTTTAAACAATTTATAAGGGGGGGAATTAGAGCTTAACAATGGTACCGAAACTATGAACCTGACCTGTTGTCCACTTACGTAAATTTTAACAGGAGATAATCGCAACAGGTCCATAATGGAGGCGGGCGGAGAAAAATCCTCCGGTAATTGGTCTTTAGTATTGTGCAGGACGTCCCTCAATGAGGTCGAGGAAACGATTAATGGGTGGATGTGGCCAAGTAACGCGGTATTTAAAATGCTTATGAGGTCATCTATATTGGATAAAATTGCATGTACGGAATTAAAGACGATTTCTATTTGCTTATTGAATTCTATTAATATTAAGGTATGATTATTTAATTCTGAAATTATGGAATTTAATTGATTACGGAATTCATTCATTTGATTGTTAATGTTTATAGTGCTCTGTCTATAGTTACGCAACGTTGCGTTTATTGACATTACAAAGAATTTTTCCCGGATTTCAATTTTTTGATTATCTTTATTTAATTTTGCAAGTACTTCGTCGTAACGGCTTTGGTCTTCGTCACTCAAGGTGCCGAATAGGGTTTTGGTCAACCGACCAACCCCATTAAACAAACCACGTTTTTGACGTCCATCAAGGCTAGTCAGAGTAATCTGCCTTATCAGGTCCCATTTCATGTCCACGGATTGTATGTCTCTTTGCAATGATTTTAATACTAGCGAGCAATCAATTTTGTCCTGATCAAGGCAAAAACTAACTATTTGATTGATCAATCCGTGGGCTAGGACCACTTCCCTATCAAATGGGTCTAAGTCCAGAGTACTGATAATTTCCCAATGTCCCCCTATAAAATTTAAATCCCCTATGTCCTCAAAAAAATAGGGAATATTATGCAAAGGAGTGATTTTCACTGTTGCCTCTGCACAACATGTGAGGGCAATCAAGAAATAAACAACGGGCAATCTCATAATCAAAAATAGGTATTGAAATTTAAAATTAAGTATAAAAATTTAAAAGTTAAGTACAGAAAGGAATATAAGATAGGTAGTTCTATTATAATTATTATTATTATTTTTTTTTTTGATTAAGTACAGAGGAAAAATAAAATGTATTAACTAGTTATTTAAGACGGTGGATGAAAATATCTAAAAATATTAAATTATTAAATTAATTGATAATTAAAATTTAAAAGGTACGGTACCTGAATTAACCAATTGGCCAGCTGATGATAGTCGATTCCCTCTCTGATATCGGACGAGCATGTGACGCTGACAAATGTATGAACACGGAAGGATTTAAACGTGGAAGAAACGTGGAAGGAAGGAGGGAAAAAGTCAAAAACCCAAATTATATAACCCCATTTTTCCCCGGAAGAACAAATTTCTGTGTCACCAGCCATAATTTTGTAAATATTTACCACTAAACTATAATATACAAAATTTTTTTTTTTTTTTTTTTTTAACTTAACTAATTTGAAAAAATTAAAATTCATGTGTCCCGACAACAGTCCAGGATCTTGCACAGTCTAACCCCACCCATCGCAGTGGTCCATTGGGATCGACCTGGTTCGCTGGCAACTAAACCACCTTCTTCTTTCCACGTAAATGTTGGCTAGGCATTTACATAGTGTGGAAAGGTTTGCACGTGCACTTGTGCGTCTGAGAATGGGCAGCTCAGATTTGACGATGTACCCCATCGTCCCCATTGACGGGGGTGGCTCCAAATCCACCCCAATCTGTCGCTCCGCGCCCCCGGCCAAAATTCCTCTGAAACCGTTATGGGGCGGCCCGGGACTTTACAGGCTGCCGGATGCGCCGGTCCATTTCCGGACGCATGCCACGGAACGACTGGGATTCCTGCCCCCACACAATTAACAAAAAGGGGGCAGGTCCTGCCCCTAACAGCAAAAAGGTGACAGGGTGCTTTGGCTGGCTCGTGCCCCCTCTTGGGCACGAGAAACGCCACATTTGCGTCCAGCCTAAGGCCGAGGAAGGGAACAAGGGCAAGGGCTGAAAATCGAAATGTAAGGTAAAAGTTTGTAGCGGTATTTGTGTCATAAATAATAAGGAATGTAGTGGGCCGTAACCTAATCTTTGGAGTTAGGTTTTGGCTTATGCTATTGTACTACTATGGAAAGGAATAGATTCGCGTGCCTGGTCGGGGTTACTCTGTCGTCACAGAGACCCCCTCGACCTGGGCACCTCCTCTAGAAAAATAGCGTTTTAGTCGCCTTATGTGAACTACCTCGTCCACAAGCTTTCCCCTGAGATACATCCTTACGACATAATTTACGGGACCAGTTTGCTTAATGATGGAATACGGTCCCATGTATTTTTCGGCGAATTTGCCGGATGATGAGGGTCGAGGGCTTAGGACTAGGACCAACTCGCCCTCCGTAAAGGAAGTATCTGTATGGTTTTTATCGTACAGAACCTTTTGCTTTTCCTGAGCCCGCCGAATGATATCCGGAACTTCCAACCTCACTTTCTGGAGAATCTCCAGATTCTTTAAGACATCTCCATCGATGTTAGATGGCAGGAGATTAATTTCGGCGGGCATGTTTGGTTCAAAACCATGCATGAGGTAGAAAGGGGAATAAGAAGTGGTTTCCTGGACACTTGCATTGTACGCCATCAACACGGGGTCTATTAACCGGTACCATAGGCCGTCCGCATGATAATGTGACAACGCAGTGATGAGGGTAGAATTAAAACGCTCCGTTAACCCCTGCGTCTGAGGGGAGTAAGCAGTGCTAAAATGTTGTGTGATTCCAAGCTCCCTAATAAATTGTTTAAGAGCCTGGTCAACAAAATGCCCCCCTCGGTCTGACGAGATTATAGACGGAGCGCCAAATCTGTTTATTAGATTAGATACAAATTCCGCTGTTGCCCTTGAATCCGCCCTCCTCGTTGGCTTAGCCACAGCGAACCTGGTGGTCGTGCAAGTCCCGACTATTATGTACTTATAACCGCCTGAAGGACAAGGGATAGTTCGAACTCTTTCAGTCTTAACAAATGCCAAAATAATCCGTCGCAATTCCTGAACTGTAGCTGTGGGAGGAGCGGATAAGTTGAAGGTTTGTATAAGTAGCAAGGCAGAATCTTTCTTTAACTGATGAACCCAGGAAGTCTGCTGAAAATAATCACCGACAGACATCTGCTGTCAACCCAGTTGAAAACCCACTTTAAATACGACAAAAAAAAAATACTTATAAAAATATAAAGCTTATAATCTACTTCCCACATATATATTAAGCATAAAAAAAACCCAATAAAGAAATACTTAAGTTAAATTAAATTACCAAAAAAAAAAAAAAATAAATAAATCACAAAAAAAAAACTGGTGACCAGCAAAAAAATTGCCTAAACTTGTTGCAAAACCTCCGAAAATCCCTTACTTGACCAGAAAAATTGAGGAAAAACAATAAAATTATGAAATTACAATACAAATAATAAAATTATGAAATTGAGAAAGAAATACCCAGATTACGCAAGCAATTGTGTAACACTCTAGTAAATGAGAAAGAGAACAAAAATATGAAAAATATGGAATTTAAAGGAGAAAAAATAAAAACCAGATGAAATGTAAAACAAAAACGGCCAACTAACGTGGGGCGTAAATCGGCGCTACAAAAAGAGCTTGGCTCGCGAAAGGTGAGACGAGCTTCCCTCCCCGATTGAATTGAAAGCGAATGATTTTAATACTTAACGCAATAAAAAAAAAATTTCAAAAAAGGGCTTGGCTAGCGAGATGAGACCGACTTCCCAAAAATTTATTTTTGTTCCGGCAATCACGAAAGGCAAAAAAAAATTGTTTAATTGAGAAACGGCGCCTATCACCACTTGTAACGATTTAGAAAAAACTAGGCTTTTGGGTCTTAGAACGTTTTAACAGGGTTACTAATAAAACACTGTGAACAACTTAACTAGATCTCTTTATTATTGTTATATTCGGAGGGTTTTGAGGGAGGGCTAGATATTTTAAGGGAAATAGCGTACCTTGTCCGATATCTGCGAGGAGAACGACGCACACCAACTGACCACGATTTTTGGGCAGTTCTTGGCTTTGAGCATTGTTCGAGGATCCTCGCCCCTCCACGTCATGGATTTGTCAATGACAATTTATTATGCTCTTAAGGAGCACGTGTGACGTGTGGACTTAGATTTATTATATTTGGAACAAAGGTCTTTACTTGTCCAATTCCACACGCCACAGGGGGTTATGGGATCCTCAGCTCTCAGCCCTGCCACATGTGTGCCATATGTGGTGTTTGACTACAGGAATTTCAAATAAAATTTAACTTACTAAAATTCCCGTAGTCCCACCGTTACAAGACGACTCCATATTTGACGGACATCGATGTGAATGACGTCAAAGACGTCCATATCCTTCTGCGCATGCTCCATTAGTTACAAACCGGTTTCAAACTGTGGTTGTAAAAAAGCTATTGTAAAGGAGTATGAATGAGACGTACGACAAAATGCCCATTTAAAACTATAGCTTTGTTCCAACCGCAGTTTGAAACTTCTGGAGCATACGCAGATGGATTTGCACGTCCAATTTGATGGCATATGATTTCAGATTTGACGGACAAACCCTTCTGCGCATGCTCCAGGAGTTTCAAATCAGTTTCAAACTGCGGTTGGAACGAAGCTTATATATCACTCTCAAGAATTTCAAGAATTACAGGTTTACCTAACTATTTAGGAAGATTTTGTGAGAATTTGGTGAGAATCGTTTAAAAATTGTGGCCGATAACTGTTCCGGAAAAAATGCTGGAAAAGGGGCCTGGAAGAACCTTCCGCAAAAAGCCGAAAAGGAGGGTAAAACAATAACTTCTTTAAGGAAGTTAGTAGCTTTGTTCCAACCGGAGTTAGAAGCTGGTTTGAAACTCCTGGAGCGTGCGCAGAAGGATTTGCACGTCAACTTTGACGTCAGATGACTTCAGATATGACGGACAAACGATGTGAACGACGTCAAAATCCTTCTGCGCATGCTCCAGGAGTTACAAACCAGTTTCAAACTGTGGTTGGAACGAAGTATGAATTAATTTAACGACAAAATGTCCATTTAGAAACCGTTTTATGTCCATCTGGCCTAAAGTTGAATTTTTAGCGACAAATTATTGTGAAAAAAGCTTACATTACGGCGATCGGGTCCGGCGAAACATAAACATCTGAATTTCCATGGCTAAAATAAATATTGTATATAGAAGGAGATCCGTGGTTTAAAACGTTAAATTTATTATCATCTCTTTTAGTCATTTCGAGCAAATCCTGAGTCACGGTTTTAGACTTTTCTCTTATTCTTTTGGCAGCTTCAACCCTGAAAATAAAAAATTTATAGATCAAATAAAAGTTTTAAAGTTTCGTAATGTGGTTATAAAAATTCAGAATTTGTTTTTCCCCCTCATATAAAAAAAATATAAGTTTACCATTCGGGTCCCCATTTTTCTTCAATGGAGGAGGCAAAGTTGTTTAAGACGACTTGGTAGAAATTTTTGATTTTTTCTTTATTTCTTTCCAATAGCGAGAGGTCGAAATCTGCGAATTTTTCTTTTCCAACGACCGCTGTCATCGCGTGAAATTTGGCTAAACTCGACAAAGTTAAAAGCGACTCTTTTAAATCGAGACCTTTCAACCTATCGGCTTTTTTAAAACCTTTTTGAAGCTAGTATTTAATTAATATTTTTTATGTAGTTTTATGAAGCTACAAACCACGATATCCTCGACCAAAAAAGCGCTATAACTTTCATCGTCGAATCCGTACGGTTTAGGCCAAGTGGGTACACTTTGATCCCAAAATTGAGACATCAAATTTTCCAAAATTGGGACGACATTTTTGTAGAGCTAAAAAGAAATAAATAATTTTTTAAATAATTCTTCTCGGTTTTTTAGGTGGAAAAATAGGAAATTTAACTTTGTGGTTGAAGGAAAAGTTGGATTTTACCGGTTTTTCGTTTGTATCTTCAAAACGGTTAGTCGTAGCCAAAAGGTACATATGTTAAAAAAGAAAGCTGACTAAATTTCCAACATATTTGATGTAATAAACTTTTTTGTACGACCAACAGCGTCCGTGCTACGCGCCGGCGAAAAACAGTGAAAAAAAAATGTTAACCATGAGGCGATTGACCATGAATTTTCGCTGTTTTTTGCCTATATCTCCAAAACGGTACACCGTAGCCAAAAGACACATATGTTAAAAAAGAAAGCTGACTAAATTTCCTACATATTTGATGTAATAAACTTTTTTGTAAGACCAACAGCGCCCGTGCTTCGCGCCGGCGAAAAACAGTGTAAAATAGGAAAAAAAAAACTTTTAACCTTGAGGCGATCGAACATGAATTTTCGATGTAATTTGCCTGTATCTCCAAAACGGTATATCGTAGCCAAAAGGTACATAAAATAAAAACAAAAGCTGACTAAATTTCCTACATGTTTGACATTATAAATTTTTTGTACGGCCAACAGCGCCCGTGCTACGAGCCGGCGAAAAAAAGTGCAAAAAACGAAAAAAACATTTTTAACCTTGAGGCGATCGACCCTGAATTTTCGGTGTATTTTGCCTATATCTCCAAAACGGTACGTCGTAGCCAAAAAGAACACAAGTTAAAAAAGAAAGCTGATTAAATTTCCTACATATATAATATAATAAACTTTTTTGTAGGACCAACAACGCCCGTGCTACGCGCCGGCGAAAAACAGTGCAAAAAACGAAAAAAAAAAAAACTTTTAACCATGAGGCGATCGACCATGAAATTTCGCTGTTTTTTGCCTGTATCTCCAAAACGGTACACCGTAGCTAAAAGGTACAAAAGTCACAAAAGAAAGCTGACTAAATTTCCTACATATTTGATGCAATAAACCTTTTTGTACGACCAATAGCGCCCGTGCTACGTGCCGGCGAAAAACAGTGAAAAAAACGAAAAAAAAACTTTAAACCTTGTGGCGATCGACCATGAATTTTCGCTGTTTTTTGCCCATATCTCCAAAACGGTACGTTTTAGCTGAAAAGTTAATCAGTTAAAAACGAAAGCTGACTAAATTTTCTACATGTTTACTAAATAAACTTTTTTGTACGACCAACAGCGCCCGTGCTACGCGCCGGCGAAAAACAGTGAAAAAACGAAAAAAAAAAAACTTTAAACCTTGTGGCGATCGACCATGAATTTTCGCTGTTTTTTGCCCGTATCTCCAAAACGGTACATCGTAACCAAAAGATACTTAAGTTAAAAAAGAAAGCTGACTAAATTTCCTATAAATTAACCTAAATCAATTTTATTGCAGGATTGAAAAAAAAAAAAAAAAAAAAAAAAAAAAAAAAAAAAAAAAAAAAAAAAAAAAAAACTACCTTGATTTCAGTTTTAAACATTCCAGTATCGTTGATCTGTTTATTCCTGTAAGGTGTACTCGGGAGTCTGGTAAGAATGAGGGAAAAATTCCTTTTGTTTTCATTTTCTTTTTCAAATTTGAGGCGTAAATTTTCGCTTCCAAAAGAAGTCTTTTTTTCTCCCGCAACTTCCGTTTGGATCTCCCCAATTCCTTTTAATTTCGCCTCCAGGTCCCATTCAGACAATTTACTCTTCACCCATGAAACCTCTTCAGGGTTTAACATTGAAACTAAAAAGAAAATTTAAAATGAAAGATTTAAAAAAGAAAATTTCTTACACCCTGGAGAGATGAAAAGTGATAGGAGGAAGATTTTAAAAAACATGATTGTCTTTCCTGAACTGGGAGAGGCGAGTTTAAATTCAAGGCTTAAGTAAAGAGCGACGCCCCTCCATTTATAAAATAGGAAAACCCCGGCCAACGTTCCCAGAATATGCTTTTTTTTTTGTCCTCTATAAACTCCGATAGCATTTTAATCTCCTCTTTTTTATTTCTCTTTTTAAAATAGTTACTTTCCTTGTTTGTATTGAAAAATAATGAATAAATTGTTTTTCTTTGTCGAAGAATCGGAAAGATCAGTTTTTTATTTAAACATTTAAATTAAGGCGAAGAGGCATTTAAAGAGAGTTTAGTTTGTCACTTACCAACTCAGAAAAGTGGCCCTTGTAACAAAGTTGAAGAGTAGGTTGAGGGGGAGGTCGGAGTGGGTGGGACAGCCCAAACAACTCTATCCCAAAAGGCTTATAAAACTTTTCACGCAACAAATCCAATTGAGCCGTTGACGGTCGTCGAGATTAGAGATGTGCCCTTTAATCATTAGCAGACTTCGCCTTTTACTTTTTACTTAAAAAGAAACTTCAGACTGTCGGTTTTTTAAAGAAAAATATTAAAATCAAATTAATTAAATCCTTAGCGTCTTTGAACTTCTTTCTTCTAGCGGTCTCAAAAATTATCTAAATTTAATTCTAAAAATTGAGTTCCGCCTGTTTTTGCCTTTTTTTCACTTTTCTTCCCCATGGAAAATGGGAATCCTCTACCGAAAAAGATTTTAAGAACATTAGAGCCTTTTCGATTCAAACACTCTCCAATATTGGAAAAAGAAACCCAAATATCCTTTAAAAAGTGCAAAAAAAAAAAAAAAAAAAAAAAAAAAGTTAAATTCGAATTTTTTAAGACCAAACCCGAATGAAAATGAAGAAAAAACTCGATAAAATAGTCTCCTCGAGCTTAAAAATTAAAGATTCTACGGGAAAGAAGGGGGAATAGCCTAAAAATACTATTAAAAAACTTTAAGGAAGTTAATACAAAACGCTCGAAAATCCAGTAAAATTCGAAGTTTTTGAGACAAAAAAAAAGCAAGAAATTTGTCGCCTCGTACTACAGTACTTGCTTTGAAGAGCTCCCAACGAAAACTTCCTTTAAAGGGAAGTAAAAATTTAGGAGGGGGAAGTATAAGGGAGGGGAAGTATAACGGAGGGGGAAGTATAACGGAGAGGGAAGTATAAGGGAAGGGGAAGTTTTTTATGTTCTAAGTTTTTTCTAAAAAAAATTTTCAAGTTTTTTTAATTTTTATTTTAGAAAAATTTTCCGAGTTTTTTTTTTTTTTTTTCGAAAGAATATCCATGTTTTTTTTAATTTTTTTTTCTGAAAAATTTCAAAGTTTTTTTTTTGCGAAACGCAACTTGGCTCAAATACTGTTCAACCCGGTCTTACCCCAACCACCTAGTCTTACCCCTCTTTCCCTTTGTCTCTAATCTTTTAGTGCGAGGAGATAATTTTCTTCCTTATTTTGTCTCAAAAACTTCGAATTTTACTGGATTCTTGAATTTCACTGGATTTTTCGAAAAAATCCAAGTTTTTTTTTGTTCCTGAAACTTTTCAAAGTTTTTTTTTTGGGAAACGCACGAAAATACTGTAAAATTCGAAGTTTTTGAGACAAAATAGAGCAAGAAAATTGTCTCCTCGCACTAAAAGATTAGAGACTAAGGGAAAGAGGGGTAAGACTAGGTGGTAGGGTAAGACCGGGTTGAACAGTATTCGAGCCGGTTGGATACCCCATGGTTCCCGGAGACTAAGTAGGTCAAATCAAATAAACCCGATGGCTCCCGCTTCTAGTAAAGCGACATACCCGATGGTTCCCCTGTTTATTTTGTAACGCAGGTATCAATGAAGGGATATAGCGAGAAAAACGCCCTAAAATTAGGAAAAACAAAGGTCCGAAATATCTATTACAACCCCCGAATCTTGGGAAAATGGGTGTCTTTGCAGAACGTGCGAATACCTGAATTATCTTGGGAAAATTACAAGGGCAATCGGTGGAGTCGAAATCGGATCTTCCTTGTTAGTTGTCCTATGTGTCCTCCCTAATCGCTATTAGACTATTAGCCTGATGCTAACAGATTCCTCACTAACTAACCAAAACTAACCAACTCAAACTAACCTGAAAGAAGCGAATTTGCTTTGAAGCCTTTAAAAGGATTTCATTATTAAAAAATAGCTAAAAAAAAGGCCCTTTATTCTGTAGGGTATTGTATTGACTTGATAACAAAGTGTTCCTGTTGAGTAAATCATGCGAAAAAATATTTCGAGATGTAGCGTTGCGTGGTAGGAAGACGTTGGGAGAAAGTGGGATAAAGGGATGCCGCGGGTCTCCGTCTCTCCTCCTCCTCCCACGATGTAAAATAGAGTTCCGGGTTGTTGTCAGAGCTCGGGGGTTGAGTTATGAACGCGGTATTTCAAAAGGGGTCTCTCGTAGGCTCGAAAAAGCAGGCTCCACTCTCATAAAAAGGCAGGGGATATTCTGATACCCGGCGGCCACACTCCTCGGCTCCATCCTTTAGGTCAGAACCATAACCGAGATTAGGGAAAAGAAGTGTGAAAGTTATATCTCTTCCCGCACAGAAGAAGACGAATAAAAAATTGTATCTTCATAATAAATTGGCTTTTATACCGTCATTCAATTGTTAAGGATATGGTGAGGAAAACTCTCTTTTGCTCTGAGGTGAGAAGAACAGCGGATAAGACAGTGATTGCAATGTTCTTAAAACTGCTTTCCCCTAACATCACTCACCCCTCTCGAATGGCAAAACTTACGCCAGACTGTCATTTACGACTATTTTGTGCACAGGCACAAGGATTGGGTGTCCCTCATTTCATCCTTTCCATGAGTTTGATCAACTTGGCTCGAGGGTACTTAACCCGATGGCTCCCAAAATTTTTGGTGTAAAAAAAATTATCAATTTTCCACATTAATTTTTATTTTAGTAGGGAAAATTTTTGCATTTTGGTGAAGAAGGTAAAGTAAAAACTTGAAAAAGTGTGGCAAAAAAGAGACGGTTTTCCCGTTTTATAAAAACAAAAAAGTAATAAGATAGAAAAAATAGTTTAGTCATCAAAACAATGAAGCGAGGGGACAGTAAAAAATCAAAACCAAACGTAGCGCCCTCCGTTTCTTTTACTCCTCCCGGCATTTTCCGCCGAATCTTTGTAAAAGGATTACGACGAAACTATTCATCGGATTTTCTTATATAACATATTTTTGGAAAGAGCTCGTCAAAGCCTACAAAATGGCTGACGGTTTTTTGGAAAAATGTTACACCTAGTCAAAAAATAAAATTTCAATTTTCCAAAGGAAAACTTTCTCGGAAAAACTGCTCCCAAGACCGTATAGACATTTCAAAAATAAGGAGAACGAGCTTTTGTAAAAAAATTTCCGACGATTTTTAGTGCTCAAATATAGGAAAGTAATTTTAGGGGCGAAAGTACTGCGATCTCTGGTTTTTGAAACAAAATGCTCGGGCGGTATGATGGCCCTTAACAAATTTACCAGAACAAAAAGCGCAAATTAAAAAAAAAAAAAAAAAAAATCCCGGACTATTTAAAAAATAAAATCGGAAAATTTTCTGAAAAAAACCGGAAAATTAAAAAAAAAACTTAGAAAATGTGTCGGAAAAAAAAAAATAAAAAAAAAGTAGAAAATTTTATCACAATAATTGTGTGATATTTTGGTTACAACAATATACCCTCAAGAAATAAAATTAAAAAAATAGGATTTTTTTTTCACCTGAGTGTTTGTAAAAAATAAAAACCAACTATTTGGCAGAGAAAGACTGAATATCGAAAGAAAATTAAAAATTTCCCCCAACACCGATGTAGACGGGCGGCGAACATCAAACGGAAATTCGCATTTTCGCGTTTCGGACGCCATTTTTTATCCGATCTTTAAAATACTAACGTCTTTGGATTCAGGAATTTTTGTCGATTCTGGGCTGTTGACCACTTTTTCAAATTTTGCAAAATTTAAAAATTTTGGCTCAAAATTTTGATTTTGGCGGCAAAAAAAAAAAAATTTTTTAGATACAGAATTTTTTACTGTAATACTGAGTACATTCCAATTTGAAAAAAATCAAATCGGACCAATTTTAGAAGCGTGAGAACTGAACAAAATTTCGGTTTTCTCTCTCCCTCGCACTCATATCGCCGTCTTTGTCCAAACTCCAAATCCCCTTTCGCCTTAAGACTTTTTTTCGTTGTTTTGGCTGTTTTTTTTTTTTTTTTTTTTTTTTTTTTTTTCTTCCGGTTTCAGGGCATTATCTACCTACGAGTACATTTCCCAAGATAATTGAGGTATTCGCTCGTTTTGCAGAGACTAATTTTCCAACGATTCGGGAGTAATAGTAGTAATTTCAGGACTTCGTTTTTCCCAATTTTACGGCGTTTTTCTCTCTCTTTGGCCGAAAAACTGCCTTTTTCATCCGTTTATGGGGCATCATATACCTACGAGTCTATTGTCCAGGATAATTGAGGTATTCGCACGTTCTGCAAAGACACCCATTTTCCGAAGATTCGGGAGTTACAGTAGTTATGTATTTCGGGCCTCTGTTTTTCCTATCTTTAGGGCGTTTTTCTCGCTCTTTTGGCCGAGAAACTTCCTCCCGTTTTTTAGTTTTTTCTTACCTGCTTTTGCCGATAAAACAACCTTTCCTCAGTTCCAACCTGCTCTTTTGACCTTGAAATTCAATTTTTCTATCATATTCTTGAGCTTCACATACCTTCTTTCGTTTTTTTTTCGACGGAGTAAACCCATTTTCCTTGTTTTGACTTTCTTGCTCATACGGCCCATATTTTTGGTTTTTGGGCTCTTCCTACCTCCTTCAACGGTAAAAACTATTTTCATCAGATTTTAATGATTTTTTTTTTACTTTTTGACGGTCGAACACCCTTAAGTGGCGTTTTCGATGTTTTTTAGTAGATTCTAAAGCATTTTTTGAGGGAAAAACAACCTTTTTATCCGAGTTTTTGAGGGTCTGTTTGTTTTCTCTATTTGCCAACGGGAGCTTCGTTGCTCAAGTAAATAAAACATAAGAGGGGAAATTTGAGTTTTTTTCTTTTTTTAAAGATTTATTTACAATAAAATTTATATAATTAATTATTAATATCACAAAAATTTTTCGTCTTGTTTTAGAGAGATGTTTGTGTTTCGTCTTCTTGGACTTCGTCTGTCGCGTTGAGCAGGTAGTCGAGATCGTTGGAGATTCTATGAAGGACGTCTTTGTTTTCGTCGTCGAATTCACCGTCGGTAATCGGTACAAGCCTCGTGCTCGGCTCGATGTCGACGTTGCAGACCATCACAGTCGGCGTGTTCGCGTTATCCTGCAACAGCCCCAGCTCAAGACAAACCCGAGTAGTCACGATTTCTTGAAGGCACCCTTGAGCAGGATCGGTCGTCGGGTTCTGATAGTAACTCGCACGGACAACTTTGGCAGCCTCGGGGCTATCGCCGGCATCTTCGATCACAGCGCAACCTGTCGACAAACAATCAAAACAAGATTTAGAAAAAAAAAACAATCCGGGCATTCAGAAATTGTGAAAGTACTTTAGAACTTTCTCAATAGCCTTCCAAAACCTTTTTTCCCCTTAATAGTCGCTCGTGCGAGGGAATGGAATTAGATCCGGATCTTTGAAAAAGAAACCCAAGATAAACATCAAGTTTGGAGTTTTAGGTGCTATCGGACAGCGAATAAAGCAAACATAAAAATTTTGTTTTTTATTTTTTTCAAGAATTATCTTTATAAAAATAAAGAAAAACAAGAAAATATTGTTTTTCATAATTTTAACTTCCTTAAAGAAGTTATTGCGATACCTACCCTCGACGTCGGGTTTTTGGGGAAGGGTCTTCCAGACCCCGGAGGGTCAAATCGAATATTGATCTTTACCGATCTCAACTTTGTCTGTGGTGCCGTCCGTAGCATTTTTTTCCGGAACACTTTACGGCCACAATTTTCATCCGATTTTCACCAAATTTTCACCAAAATTTCTTTAGCCGGTGAAGAAGAATGTAACGAGGGGGATTTTTGAATTTCGAAAAAATGGCGGAGATATGTCTGTTTGAAATTTTAAAAAATTCGCTGCGGCCGAACCGTTAATCCGATTTTCACCAAATTTTCACCAATTACTCCTTATATTTTTTAAGAATTTTTGGTGCAAAAAAATTGCCACTTTTTAATTACTATTTTATTAGTAGGGAGAAATTTCGTACTTCTACCCTTTACGAGAGGCACATCCCTAGGCCAAAGAGCCCATTATTTCTACCTCGACACTTAGAAAATTTTTCGAAAAAAAGAACTTAAAAATTTTTCAAAAAAAAATAAAAAAGAAAAAAGAAAAAAAGAAAAAAAACCCGGAAAATTTTTCGAAAAAATTTTTTTTTCGGACAAAAAAACTTAAAACATTTTTCAAAAAAAAAGAACTTAGAAAATTTTTCGAAAAAAAAAAAAAAAAAAAAAGCCCGAAAAATTTTTTGAAAAAACTAACTTGGAAAATATTCTCCTTTATACTTTCCCTCCCTACTACATCCCCTTCCTTTATACTTTCGTTCCCTTATACTTCCCCCTCCATTATACTTCACCCTCTGTTATACTTTCCCCTTCCTTATACTTTCCCCTCGGTTATACTTCCCCCTCCGTTATACTTCCTACTCCGTTATACTTCCCCCTCCGTTATACTTCCCCTCCCACATACTTCCCACTCCGTTATACTTCTCCTCCCATATACTACCCCCTCCTATATAGATACTTCTCTTTAAGGAAGTTCCCGTCGGGGCCAGCTCCAGACTAGTACAATTTTTAAAAATTTTGTTTTTTATTTTTTTCAAGAATTCTCTTTATAAAAATAAAGAAAAACAAGAAAATATTGTTTTTCATAATTTTTAATGAGGTTTCTGGCAAATCTTTTCATTCGAAAAGAATGGGGGAAGGTGGTCGATTTTCACGAACGGATTTGATTAAAAGGTAAGCCTTCCATTCTCATGTAAATTGAGTGGTCGAAAGAGAGGAAAAAAAGGATTAAAAAACTTTTCAATTCACTCCGATTAATTATCTTAGGGCTTCAAAGGGCTCTATATTTTTTTCCCGAGAAAGCACGCGCGTTTTCAAAGGCCTATAAATTTCAATTTTGTCATGATGAGTCCCGGAGGACCTACGGGGGAAGTCTATTTGCCTAATAGAGGGAGTTAAAACCCAGATGTTACTTCATGAACATTTCCCTTTAATAACATTTCGGTAATTGATCCCGAGACAAAGCCGTTGTCTTGATTAACGTCATAGAGTGGAATGTGTGACAACTTCATTTTCAGCCTAAAGTTTAAGCCTCTTCGAGTTTAATTTTAGACGAATGAATTATTCATCACATCAATATGATGTGAAGAAAAATACCTAACAAGAATTTAGGTTGTTTTCTTCACTTCATAGGCCACGGGAACACCTTTATAACTTTTTTAAAGAAGTTCGAGTTTTTGGGGAATCAAATCGAATCTTTACCGATCTCAACATTGTCTGCGGTGCCGGCTGTTGGCGCCTCACAATTTAAATTTCCCTCCCTTTTCTTAAACTTACTCTATGGTTCCACAGCCTTCTGTTGTAAAACCTTTTTTTTTGTTATATTCTATTCTGGATAATCGACCACGCCGTTTTTACGAATTTCCCAAAGTTAAATTATACTATTTTATATCGTGTCGAATCCTTATGTGTTTAATAGTTTTCATGCTTTACTTTATACAAGTTATTTAAATATTCGAATTCTATCAAATTTAAAAGACAATAAAAACGATTACGTGAACCGGAGTTGATTAGTTACCAACCCTTCCCGAATCGTGCACATGGTCCTCCAAACCGGAAATAAACTTCGAAATCAAGTAAAATTCAAGTGAAATTCAATCGTTAAATTCAAGTGTTCATAAAATGACGGAAAATCTAAAAGCTTCGACACAAGGCGTAAAGGAGGAGACAGCCCCATTATCACGAGTCCCCACGCCGATGGAAGCAGAAATCATTTCGTTAAAAACAAGACTAAACGCTATGGCCAGCGATATTCAGGACATCCACGAAGCGTCTAAATTCGCCGGCGATAAAGAGAAACAAGCTATTTTTATGGCGATGTATGAAGACTTAGAAATGATATTCGTCAATTATAAAAAGGTATGGCAGGAGGTAAAAGATATTTATATAAAAAAAGGAGATTTGCATGGATTTCCAAATGAAAGGGAACAGCAAACTCTTAGTTTAGTTAAAAAAATGTTTTATGAATCGAAAGCCGCTCATAATAACATTAAAGCTACATTTCCAGCAAACAGCACATCTATAGATGTATATGAGCCGTCACAGACAACCTCCGCCAGATCCCTCGTTAGAGGAATCCAGCTGCCGTCCTTTGACGGCAACATCAGGCAGTGGCCAGCCTTTCGAGACATATACAAGGCCATGGTCCATGGAGACCAAAGTATATCAGATATTGAAAAGTTCTACATATTAAGAACGGCGTTATCGAAAAACGCCTTAACAATCGTAAGCAACTTCTCTCTTGTCGCTGACAACTACCAACTTGCTTGGATGGCCTTGAAAGAAGCCTACGAAAATCCAAGAGTTCTTGCTAATATTTATTTGGACGAAATTTTAAGTTTCAGGGTCAACGAAAAAAGCAGCGACCAATACCAGTTGTTCTTATCGAGTGTTCTCGAGAAAATTCAAGAATTCAAGAAACTGTCGATCGACAATGAAGGAGATTACATCCTCACGTTTTTAGCTCTACGATGCTTGGATGAGAAAACCCGCCAAGAGTTTGAAATAGTTCAGTCTCAAGAGGTGCCGACATACAAGGATGTGGAAGAATTTATTCGTAAACGCTATTTCGCATCTCAACTATCATCTCGCACTGATGCGACAAGTAAGCCGAGTCGTCCGACGAAGTCTGTCTTGTTTACAAATAACAGTAAAAACTCCAAAAATTCAACGAAAGGTAGTGAGTCTTGTTTTATTTGTAAGCAGTCTCATTCTGTAATGTCATGTCCGAATTTATTAAAAGCATCATCGGACAATCGACAAATACTAATGAAAGATTTTACAGGATGTCGAAATTGTCTTCACTTGGGTCATCGAACAAATGAGTGCAAATCCAAATACTCATGCAGGATCTGCCAACGTCGCCATCATTCCTTGCTGCATATTTTCACGGAAAATTCAACGAATACAGGAGCGGCAAAACAGACTGAAGCGAAAACTCCATCGACAACTTCATCGACAATGTCATCGACAAGTTCATCGGTCGATTCATCGAAGGTCGTATTAAATTCCGTGTCTACTCAGCCGATTCAAGTATTATTGGGGACAGCTATTGCTCGTATTAAAGATTCATCTGGAAACCTTCATCCTATCCGGATGGTGTTGGACAGCGGAAGCCATAGCTCGTTCATCACCACTGTGTGCGCCCGTAGATTAAGGTTGCCATTGAAGCAATGTCGACAAACGCATGTGGGTCTCGGTGAGACTCCCATGCGCCAAGTTAGAGGCACCGTCGACTGTCAAATTGTAATTCCTCATTCTCCAGACAGCAATTTGTCCACACAAGCTGTGGTGGTTCCGACCATAACTTGTGACCTTCCTACGACATCCCTACCAAGATCAGTATACGAGCAATTTATGAAAACCGATCTCGCCGATGATAGATTTTGGAAACCTGGTCCGGTAGAATTCTTACTCGGCGGAGATATTTATATGAAAGTGGTCACCGGCGGTCCCATTCAGCTACGAGAAAATCAACCTATTCTACTTCCAACCATCTTTGGCAACGTGGTGGCTGGCACCTTTCCGGATGCGTCCGCTGCTACAAAAACTGTTCTTTTTTGCTCCAACAGCCAAAGTTTGTCGTTCGAACTTGAAAAATTCTGGCGACTTGAAGAGCCTAAACTTCGTCACTTTACGAATCCGGACGATGAAATCTGCGAAAGGCATTTTAAGGAAACCCATTCTCGCACTAAAGAGGGTCGATACATCGTGCGACTCCCCTTTCGATCAAACCTTTCACCCCTTGGTGAATCCAGACACGCTGCGATGTGTCGCTTACTCAATATGGAGGCGAAGCTACGAAAATCTCCATTACTACGAACACAATATGTGGATTTCATGCGAGAATATCACGAATTAGGCCATATGGCCCTATCTACGAAACCGGGTAAATATTTCATTCCTCATCACGGGGTGTATAAACCCGACAGTCTAACTTCAAAACTGCGAGTTGTATTCGATGGTTCATGTTCAACTTCATCAGGTGGGAGCCTCAACGAACGCCTTTTAGTTGGGCCACGGCTTCAGAATGATATCACGGCCATCATAACAAATTTTAGACTGTTTCCTGTCGTTTTTACCGCCGACATTATCAAAATGTATCGGCAAGTGTTAGTTCATCCCGACGATCGAGCTTACCAAAATATCCTCTGGCGGCCAAATCCGTCTGCGGCTATTCAGGAGTTTGAACTTAACACCGTCACCTATGGTTTGGCTTGCAGCCCATTTTTGGCCATACGAGTTCTTCATCAGCTAGCTCATGACGAAGGCCATGAGTTTCCTCTAGCTTCAGATGTTCTACGAAACGATACTTACGTCGACGATATCGTCTCTGGAGCTTGGACGGAAACGGAAGCGCTACTGCTACGAGATCAATTAATCGAATTATTAAGAAGAGGATGCTTTCAACTCAGCAAATGGAGTAGTAATCATAAACCTTTGCTTCTTACTTTACCAACGAATGAAAACCAAGCTTATGTCATTCTGGATGCAGATTCTTCGATTAAGGTTCTTGGCGTACGATGGGAACCCAACGACGACGTTTTTGAGTTCATCGTCCAGTCACCGAACCTCAAGTTCACGAAAAGAGACATCCTATCTTGCATTGCCCGCATTTTTGATCCCGAAGGTTTCCTCTCACCCATTATTTTTAATGCCAAGCGAATACTACAGGACGTTTGGCGAGCGAAGCTGGATTGGGACGAGCTGGTCTCAGCTACATTACACGAGGATTGGCGTGTATTCGTGGAAGATCTGGAAGTGGTGAAGCAAATTCGCATTCCTCGTCATTTCGGGACTTCGCAAGACAGCACCGTCGAGATTGTCGGATTCTGCGATGCCTCGCTCCACGGATACGCCGCAGCGATATATTTACGAGTATCTAGCCCAAAAACCAGTCAAGTCAATATCTCATTAATCAAGTCCAAAACTCGATTGGCACCTATTAAATTTGTGTCAATTCCTCGCTTGGAACTTTGTGGAGCGCTTTTGCTCACGGAATTAATCGCCTCTCAGGCTCCTTTGATCACCAAAATGAAAGTGAAGACTCTTACCTGTTTTACAGATTCCACCATCGTTCTTCATTGGCTAGCCACGTCACCCGACAAGCTAAAGACATTTGTGGCTAATCGAACGTCTCAGATTTTGGAAGTTACCCCGTTAAAATGTTGGCGACACGTCATTTCAGGGGACAACCCAGCTGACCTCGCATCTCGAGGATGCTCCGCTACGTCGCTCAAGGATTCTGCCTTATGGTGGACTGGTCCAAGTTGGCTCCACGACGATTCAGCAACTTGGCCGAATACCCAAATTTCTCTGATGGTAAACTTACCTGAACTTAAGTCAACGATGGCGTGTAACATCTCAGCAGCTGCCCCTACGGATGTACTCGATTGGTTCTCTCGCTTCTCGTCATTTTCGAAGCTTATCCGTACCTTTGCATTCATTCTTCGCTTCGTTTATAAGCTACGATTTCCTCATATGCAACATAAAGGTCCACTCTCGGCTTCCGAGATCCGTGATTCGACTCTGCGGTGTATCAAAATCACCCAACGTATTTACTTTCATGTCGGCAAGGTTTCCTCGCTGGATCAAGATCTCAAGCCATATCTGCATCTCCGCCCCTTCGTTGACCCCGAGGGTTTTCTCAGGGTGGGCGGCCGGCTACAGCATAGCAACCTATCAGAAGAAGCAAAACACCCGTTGCTATTACCGAAAGGTTCTACATTCACGCGACTGTTGATCCGCCACTACCACGAGACTTATCATCATGCAGGACCTACTCTTCTGGCTTCATTGCTCCGCGGTCGTTACTGGATTGTAGGTGCTCGCCCTTTAATTCGCAATTGCGTTGGAAAATGCGTGGTTTGTCGCCGTCACTCTGGACGCACGGTTCACCCTCTCATGGGCAACTTACCTAAAGATCGATTTAAGGAAGGTAGACCTTTTCTCCATGTCGGAGTGGATTTCGCTGGACCGTTCCTGCAGCGTTTCTCGTTACAACGAAAGGCAGCCACAACCAAGTGTTATCTTTGCCTTTTCATCTGCCTTGCTACTAAAGCTGTTCATCTTGAACTGGTTTCAAGTCTGTCGACGGAGGCGTTTCTCACCGCCTTAGACAGATTCATCGCCAGACGCGGTGTACCTGAGAAGATCTTTTCCGATTGTGGCACCAACTTCATCGGCGCTAATCGCTACCTCAAGGATTTGTATCAATTTTTAGCTCAATCCAATACGAAGGAAGAATTCACCGAGCGTCTCGCTCCTCAAGAAATCGAGTGGTGTTTTAATCCGCCTTCAGCACCACACTTTGGCGGCTTGTGGGAAGCCGGAGTGAAATCTGTCAAGTCGATACTTCATAAAATTATGGGAACTACTCCTCTCACATACGAAGAGCTCAGCACAATTTTCTGCCGCATCGAAGCTCTGCTCAACTCCAGACCACTTTGCGCGCTGTCGTCCACGCCAGATGAGCTGGAGGTACTTACTCCTGGTCACATGATCATCGGATCCGCATTGAAGTCTATCCCCGACAAGTCTGTCCTCTCATTAAAAGAGTCTACGTTGTCTCGATGGCAATTACTCCACCAGCGTCATCAGCATTTTTGGACCCGATGGCGTCTGGAATATCTAAATACGTTGCAGCAACGCCAGAAGTGGCGACAGCCGACTCCATCGCTTACGCGCGACTCTCTAGTTCTCATCAAGGACGCTGCTCCTCCAGGCTCTTGGCCTCTGGGCCGTGTGATTGATACTCATCCTGGACGAGATGGCCACGTACGTGTGGTGACCATTAAAACGACCCGGGGCATCTTGCAGCGACCCGTCGTAAAGCTCGTACCTCTACTTCTCCCAGAAGAAGCTTCTTAAAATTCTATTTCAATATATAATGCTAAATCATTTTTTATGTATCTTTTGTCTCGTCTTTAAAATTATCTTTAACTTCTAATTTTGGTGGGCGGAAAATGTTGGCGCCTCACAATTTAAATTTCCCTCCCTTTTCTTAAACTTACTCTATGGTTCCACAGCCTTCTGTTGTAAAACCTTTTTTTTTGTTATATTCTATTCTGGATAATCGACCACGCCGTTTTTACGAATTTCCCAAAGTTAAATTATACTATTTTATATCGTGTCGAATCCTTATGTGTTTAATAGTTTTCATGCTTTACTTTATACAAGTTATTTAAATATTCGAATTCTATCAAATTTAAAAGACAATAAAAACGATTACGTGAACCGGAGTTGATTAGTTACCAACCCTTCCCGAATCGTGCACACCGGCCGGCCGTAGCATTTTTTCCGGATTACTTTACGGCCACAGTTTTCAACCAATTTTCGCCAAATTTTCACACTTTCTTTGGGTGAAGAAAAAACCACTTGTTCACCGGATGGTGAACAAGAATTAGTGTAAAAAAATGCTCATTTTTTAAACATTAATTATCTATTTAGTAGGTAGAAATTACATACTTCCACTCCTTACGAGAGGGACCTCTCTAGGGGAAAAATCCCATTATTTCGACCTTGATACTTCGAAAAATTTTTCAAAAAAAAAAACAAAAAACTCGGAAAATTAATTTAAAAAAAGTTAAAAACTTGGACAATTTTTGAAAATAATACTTGGAAAATTTTTGACAAAAAAACTTGGAAAATTTTTGAAAAAAAACTTGGACAATTTTTGAAAAAAAAAAACTCGAAAAATTGTTCAAAAAAAAAAAAACGGTAAAATTTTCTTTTGGAAATTGAGGGGGAAGCCCCTCCGTTATACTTTCCCTCCTTTTGTACTTCCCCCTCAGTTATACTTCCCCCTCCTTTTGTACTTCCCCCTCAGTTATACTTCCCCCTCCTTTTGTACTTCCCCCAGTTATACTTCCCCTCCTTTTGTACTTCTCCCAGTTATACTTCCCTCCCTTATACTTCCCCCTCCGTTATACTTCGCTCCCTTATACCTCCCCCTCCTTATCTCTTAAAGAAAAGTAAAAACTAGTACTTTTTAATACTCTTAAAGGAATTTTTCGTTGGAAGCTCTTCAAACTAGTACTTTCATCCTATTCGTCCGTTTTTTGACACATTCTTGCCCGTTTTTCTTAATTTTTGGCTAAGCGGAACCGTAAATTTAAATGGGGTTTACGAATTTCCCGGCCGACCACAATATTTCTGGCCAAATTCGAAGAGGAAAAGTAATGGCATAGATGTCGGGAGAACCTTCTCCATACCCGACTAATGAGGGTAAAACAATAACATCTATTTTTAGGTACAATAAAAGCCCTGAGTATTAGAGAAAAAAAATTCTATTAGGATTCTACTAAATCCTTAAGCCGCCTTCTTCCTACCTTTTTTCTATATTTATTTTGTTTATTTATCATTTTAATTCCTATTTTAAACGAAGTTTAAGGAATTTTATAGAATTGAAATTCATAATATTTTAGTAAACAGATCTACTCTAATTTGTAATATGGCGTGTACCATAAGAAAAGTACTAGTTTGAAGAGCTTTCGAAGAAAACTTCCTTAAAGAGGAACAATTTAGGAGGGGGAAGTATAAAGAGGGGGAAGTATAAAGGAGAAGAAGTTTTGTGGCAGTTTTTTTATATTTAAAAAAAAAACGAAGAATTTTGAGCCTAAAAGAAAGCATATTAAAAAGGCAAGTTTTAACGACCTGGACTAAGGGTTGCAGATTCGCGATCATAATCATAATTAGGATTAGTGATTACGACTACGGATATGATTATCATTAAATATAACATAATATTACGATTACTGCTTTTAAACTAATAAATAGATTATTTTCTTTTATTTTTGAAATATAAGAAACTTATAGCTTATTAAAGTACTAGTCTGGAGCTGGCCCCGACGGGAACTTCCTTAAAGAGAAGTAACAATATAGGAGGGGGAAGTATATGGGAGGGGAAGTATAACGGAGTGGGAAGTATGTGGGAGGGGAAGTATAACGGAGGGGGAAGTATAACGGAGTAGGAAGTATATGGGAGGGGAAGTATAACCAAAGGGGAAAGTACTAAGTTTTTTTTGTAAAAAAAAAAATTTTGTTTCGGAAAATTTTCCGGTTTTTTCTTTCTTTTTCTTTTTCTTTTTTTTTTGTTTGAAAATTTTTAAGTTCTTTCCCCAAAAACCCGACGTCGAGGGTATCGCAATAACTTCTTTAAGGAAGTTATAAGACAAGTTCTAAACGATCTGGACTAAGGGTTGCAGAGTAATATTTGCAATCATAATCATAATTTGGATTAGTGATTACGATTACGGATATGATTATGATTAAATATGAAATAATATGATTAAGATTACTGCTTTTAAACTAATAAAATAGATTCTCTTCTTTTATTTTTGAAATATATGTAAGAAACTGACCTGTGACTAGATCGGAGTGAAAAGATACGCTTTTTCTTGGAGTTTTAGGGGAGACGACCGGCTTAAGTAGGATTTCCTCCGGCTGCTTTTTTGGCATAACGTCAGGCGGTGCCGCTTCACACTCCGCGTCGGGCTCTTGCTTCGTAAAAACTGTTTTGGAAACAAAAATTGATCAATATTCAACATTGTCGAAGGTCTCGAACTTTCTAACGGAGTTTGCCAAGTTTCCTTGACGTTTCAGATTTGAAACGTTCAGGCGTTCTCTCAATATCTTTGTTTTAAGATCGATGTTTTGTTGGCCGTTTTCAAATTGGTTTATGTGTAGAAGATAAAATAAATCTACGGAGGGTTTAAATCAAGAGAAATCCACCCGGGAGGAACCCCTTATACAATAATCTACGGTCTTCATACAACCTCGGACTTGCAACAAACGGATGAAGTGTTCATTTCACCCAAGAGAGCTTTTCAGACACGTAAGAACCCTAAACGTATAAAATATGTTCAAAAAAATTTTTGTAACCAGAAAAACGCGTCTTAAAAAAGACATTTACCCCAAATTATAGGAAATGGAGCTGGCTCCGTCGGGAACTTCCTCAAAGTAGAGCAACGAAGATAAGTGCTAGAGTGGTAACAATATAGGAGGGGGAAGTATAACGGAGGGGGAAGTTTAAGGAGGGGAAGTATATAGGAAGAGACGTTTAAGGAGGTGATTTTTTTCTGGAAATGGTCTGTTATCCATTTTTTCCCAAAACTTTTTTTAGTATCAGGGTATAACTAATGGGCTTTCTGCCCAAGGGATGTCACTCTCTCATGGGGTGGAACTATTAAATTTCTCCCTACTAAAAAAAATTTTTTTTTTACGCCAAAAATTCGAAAAATATACAAGGAATATTTTTGTGAAAATTGATTAAAAAACGGTGATATTGAATATTATGAACTAATAAGGATGGTCAACTCCATAGCCTAAAAAAAAAAGAAAAAAAGTTCCAAGTTGTAATTTCAAACCTTCTGAAACTTGCAATATCAAACGGTTTTTTTTAATTTTGAAAGAGAGAAAAACCTCGAGCGAATATCGCTTTCATGAATTTTCAAAAGCGTTTTATCTGTTTTTGTCATCAAAGAGATTTTCAAAAGATTTTTCAATGACCCCAAAAATACTAAAATTACAAAAGTGATGTTTTATTAACGAAAAATAGATGAAAGAGCTTTAGTTTATTACGGATTGTAAATTATTCGGAATTTTATAAAATGACGCCTTGACTTTCAATGAGAAATTATATTCTTAGGTCAAACGTGAAAAATTGGAGGGAATTTAGTTTCAGGAAATGATTGAAACGTCGTGGTTTTGACATGAAAGGTTTATCGTGTTGGCCAGATGGGGTGATATAAGTAAACAATGGGTTAAGGGCGAGAGGGATTAACTGAGTAGCTTCCGACGGATAAACCGCCGTCTCTTTTCAACCTCGAACTCTAATCAACCCCATTGTTCTCATTGTCACAGAATCTTTGATTCATTACTAATTTTCGTCTGTTTTTTTTAATTTTAAGATCATAAATTAGGAAAGGAAGAGATGGAAAAATGGATCTTGGGGGAAATCCCGAAAAAAAATTTTTTTCGAGTTTTGACCGAGAAACCGATTTTAAAAGGTTCCTCAGGTTGAATTTTTTCATCCAAAACCATCTCCTTATAATACCCTCCATGTTCGGTTTTTGAAAGTAGGTGTAGGAAATTTAAGATCATCACTTGGTGGTTTTCAGATATTTGAAGAAATAAGGGGATTTTCATGGTTTATTTTGCCTGATTTAAAATTAAGCCAAACATTAAACACTCCTTATATTTTGTCCCTCCCGGTTCATGCCCGGTGTCCCTCACGGTTCATGCCCGGTGTCCCTCACGGTTGATGCCCGGTGTCCCTCACGGTTGATGCCCGGTGTCCCTCACGGTTGTTGCCCGGTGTCCCTCACGGTTGTTGCCCGGTGCCCCTCACGGTTGTTGCCCGGTGCCCCTCACGGTTGTTGCCCGGTGTCTCTCACGGTTGTTGCCCGGTGTCCCTCACGGTTCATGCCCGGTGTCCCTCACGGTTCATGCCCGGTGTCCCTCACGGTTGTTGCCCGGTGTCCCTCACGGTTGTTGCCCGGTGTCCCTCACGGTTGTTGCCCGGTGTCCCTCACGGTTGATGCCCGGTGTCCCTCACGGTTCATGCCCGGTGTCCCTCACGGTTGATGCCCGGTGTCCCTCACGGTTGATGCCCGGTGTCCCTCACGGTTCATGCCCGGTGTCCCTCACGGTTCATGCCCGGTGTCCCTCACGGTTCATGCCCGGTGTCCCTCACGGTTCCTTAAAGAAGTTATTGTGATACCCTCCTGGTCGGGTTTTTGGGTAAGGGTCTTCCAGACCCCGGAGGGTCAAATCGAATATTGATCTTCACCGATCTCAACTTTGTCTGTGGTTCCGGCCGGCCGTAGCATTCTTTCCGGAAAAAACTTCGAAAATTTTTCGAAAAAAAAAGTATTAGTTTGAAGAGCTTCCAACGAAAACTTCCTTAAAGAGAAGTAAAAATATAGGAGGGGGAAGTAAAAAGAGGGGGAAGTACAAAGGAGGTGGAAGTACAAAGGAGGGAAAGTATAACAGAGGAGGAAGTTTTTTTTGTTTTTATTTTTTCAAAAAATTTTCAAATTTTTTTGTCTCTTTAAAAATCGAGATACTAAACCAACATGACCTCCAATTTTTGCGGGTTTAGTATGACAAAAGAAAATTTGAGGAGAGATGAATCGCCAGTGCTCCCGTTTTCAAGCTCACCTTGGCGGCGTCGCGAAATGCTTGTTTACAGGTAGTATATTAATCAGCGATTACTGATGAGTTTAGATGATAATGTATTAATTACTCTGAAATCCTTAAAATTTCGGAAAAATGCTAGTCTGCAGGCTCTTCGTAGGGCTTTTTAAAAAAACTTCAATTTCAACCATTCAATGTTGCCGTACTTTGAGGAAGTCCCAGTCGGGGTTAACTCCAGACTTCTTTATATGAAAAGAAAAGGGGTTGTGTGAGAAAAAGAGAGTGACATATTGCTGTCAAGAGCTTAAGTCGTAGGCGGAGATAAAAGGGAGAAAAGAGGCATTTAAGGGTAAAAAGGGATACTCGAGTTCAGAAAATGAAAATACTCACAACTGTTATCCGAAGTTGAGCTGTAAATTTCTTCAGTTCCCAACAACTGGAGCCTTTTAAGCAACTTTAAATTTCTCGGTGAGTTCTCACTTACGACGATATAACACGTGAATATCGTGAAGCCCTAAAAATAGTTATAAAAAGTCCTTTTTTGTGTTGTTTTAATACCATAGCTCCGCTGGAAATACTAAACACTCTGGTTGGTCGGAGAAGGGTTGTTTGTGTAGATTATACTTGAGGCTGACATAACAACTATCGAAGTAAGGACGATGGCAGACCTTTTAACCAAACCGACCCTTTGGGAAAAAGAAAAAGAAAAATACACAAAATATAGGAATTCTTGAGAAAACCCAGTAGATGGGGGTAATTTAATAAAGCGACAGGTGCGGACTATGGGTGTTTCGTGCGAAATTAATTTAATCGGCGATATAGGTTAGGTATTTAGGGTATTCCAAGTCATGTGGGTTCCTAGGTAGTTTAATATTATAAAGAACTCCCTCATCAGATCATTTAAAATTTCATTAAGAAATAAGATTAGGTACAATTTATACTATAAGTGAGAATTCCTATCTACCATTGGGTTGAGACCTTTTTTACCGAAGTTTTGTGCGATTTTTCTTAGTTTTTGACGGAGAAGCCATTTGTTATTCTAACTTACGGCGACTTCCATATTTTTTGCGCGAACCAACTCTCCGTATTTATTTTGGCTACTTTTATTAATGAAGAAAATCCGGATTTTCAGGTGTATTCCTTGATTTTTCGGCCTAAAAACCTCCGCAAGAACATATATTTGAGAGTTTTTTTTTTCGCCCTTTCAGCCGTTTTGTTGGTTTTTTGGCCATTTTCACCGAATTTTGTGAGGAAAAAATCAGAGGTAATTCCTCTCCCTACATTTACGGCGGCTTCCATTTTTTTTTTTTGAGCGAACCAACTCTCCCTATTTACTTGGGCTACCTTTTTAATGAAGAAAATCCAGATTTTCAGGTGTTTTCCTTGATTTTTCGGCCTAAGACCGTTATTTTGAACCCAAGTTATGGCGACTTCCACATTTTTTCCGCGAACAAACTTTCCCTACGGCTTCGCCTACCTCTTTTAATCGAGAAAATTCGGATTTTCAGGTGTTTTCCTTGATTTTTTGGCCTAAAAACGTCATTTTGAACCCAAGTTGGGGTGACTTCCGCATTTTTTCCGCGAACTGACTTTCCCTACGGCTTCGTCTACCTCTTTTGATCGAGAAAATCCGGATTTTCAGGTGTTTTCCTTGATTTTTCGGCCTAAAACCCTCCTTAAGAACAGATATTTGAGGGTTTTTTCACGTCCTTTCTGCCGTTTTGTTGGTTTTTTGGCCATTTTTACCGGCGACTTCCACATTTTTTGCGCGAACAAACTCTCCCTATTTACTTGGAATACCTTTGTTATTGATGAAAATCCGGATTTTCAGGTGTTTCCCTCGACGTTTTGGCCTAAAAAACGGCGTTTTGAACCCAAGTTAGGGCGACTTCCACATTTTTTCCGCGAAAGAACTTTCCCCACGGCTTCGTCTACCTCTTTTGATCTAGAAAATCTGGATTTTTAGGTGTTTTCCTTGATTTTTTGGCCAAAAAACGTCCTTTTTAACCCAAGTTACGGCCACTTCCACATTTTTTCCGGGAACAAACTTTCCCTACATTTCTCGGCTTTGCCTACCCATTTTGATCGAGAAAATCCGGATTTTCCGCTGTTTTCCTTGTTTTTTTCGGCCTAAAATCTCCCAAAGAACAGATATTTTTAACTGTTTTATTGGTTTATTGGCCATTTTTACCGAATTTTGTGAGGAAAAAATGTCTCTCCCTACATTTACGGCGACTTCCACATTTTTGCGCGAACAAACTCTCCCTATTTACTTGGTCCACCTTTTTTAATGAAGAAAATCCGGATTTTCAGGTGTTTTCCTCGATTTTTTGGCCTAAAAATGTCAATTTGAACCCAAATTAGGGCGACTTCCAAATTCAACAAACTTTCCCTACATTTCTTGGTTTCGCCTACCTGGTCAAAAAAATCCGGATTTTCAGGTGTTTTCCTTGATTTTTCGGCCAAAAAACCTTTCTTTTTCTCATCCTTTCAGCCGTTTTGTTGTTTTTTTTTTTTGGTCATTTTTTCCGATTTTGTGAGGAAAAAATCGGAGGTCCTCTCCCTCCATTGCCTAGAAATCGAAAAACCCTAGTTGGCACCCCTGAAGACTCCTGACCATCAAAATTTTATCAAGCAAAAACCAGCGATTTTTCATCCACCCCGAATTAGCGCAAACATCTCCCGCATGAAAACCCGAATAATCTTGGAAAAAAAGCATTCAATTACCTTCTGATTATGTAAAAAACAGCGATTTCACATCCCCCAGAATTAGCGCAATTACCGCATTCAATTACCTTCTGATTATGTAAAAAACAGCGATTTCACATCTCCCAGAATTAGCGCAATTACCTTATTACCTATTCAATTACCTTCTGATTATGAAAAAAACAGCGATTTCACATCCCCCAGAATCAGCGCAATTACTGCATTCAATTACCTTCTGATTATGTAAAAAACAGCGATTTCACATCCCCCAGAATTAGCGCAATTACCGCATTCAATTACCTTCTGATTATGTAAAAAACAGCGATTTCACATCTCCCAGAATTAGCGCAATTACCTTATTACCTATTCAATTACCTTCTGATTATGAAAAAAACAGCGATTTCACATCCCCCAGAATCAGCGCAATTACTGCATTCAATTACCTTCTGATTATGTAAAAAACAGCGATTTCACATCCCCGAGAATTAGCGCAATTACCTTATTACCTATTCAATCACCTTCTGATTATGAAAAAAATAGCGATTTCACATCCCCCAGAATTAGCGCAATTACCGCATTCAATTACCTTCTGACTATGTAAAAAGCAGCGATTTCACATCCCCCAGGATTAGCGCAATTACCGCATTCAATTACCTTCTGATTATGTAAAAAACAGCGATTTCACATCCCCCAGAATTAGCGCAATTACCTTATTAAGTTATTACCTATTCAATTACCTTCTGATTATGAAAAAAACAGCGATTTTACACATCCCCCAGAATTAGCGCAAACATCTCCCGCATGAAAACCCGAGTAATCTTAGAAAAAAAAGCTTTCAATTACCTTCTGATTATGACATTTTTCCTCCTTTAGTTTCAGCGTTGACCAACTGTTTGAACTTACAAAATAAATCAGTGACTATAAATAAATATAAAATAATTAAAACAGATGCGTAGGACGTTGTTATATAAAACATGGTTGTCCCTGGTTTTAGCCACCACCATCCTTTGTCCCTTGTATAATCATAGACGACGATGCAGCTTAAAACGCAAACACCGCAAAGCCCTAAAAACATTCTATGAAACATCCTTTTTTCCTTAAAAAAAATACCGGTCAATATTATGATGACTGTCTGCTTAAGATATTTGACTGCTGGGATTTTGACAACTTCTGAGTATATCATGATCAGTTTGGCTAATTGGGAAGACAATGCGATCAAAATGAAAAATTGTAGGCCGAGAGAAATATACATGTAAGAAGACTGAAAAAAAAAATATATTAGGAGGGGTCAGGTTAACTCGGCGAAAAAGGCGTGAGCTCGGCGACGAGCCTATTTTTCACTATGTTAACTGGGCGAAACTTTTAATCCCTCATTCGCCCAGTTAACGTTTGAGAAAAATACGGGACGTTAGCTGGGCGAAAGAAGTAAAACCTGAAAAAAACGTGAACTCGACGATGTAGCAGAATTTTCTGAGATTTTACAAGAATTTACTCTAAGAAGCACCATTTTTTAACAGATTTTTGGGCGTTTTCTTCGGTTTTGTGGGGTAAAAACGCCCTCTTTACGACATATTTTTCGGTGTTTTACTCCATTTTTTCTGCTTAAAAAAGCCCTCTTTCAACAGGTTTTGGGGCTTTACCTCCATTTTTGTAGGGTTAAATAAGCCCCATTTTCAACAGATTTTTGGGCGTTTTCTTCGGTTTTGTGGGGTAAAAAAGCCCTCTTTTCGATAGATTTTTCTCCATTTTTTTTGCTTAAAAAAGCCCTCTTTCAACAGGTTTTGGGGCTTTACCTCTATTTTTGTAGGGTTAAAAAAGCCCCATTTCAACAGATTTTTGGGCGTTTTCTTCGGTTTTCTGGGGTAAAAAAGCCCTCTTTTCGACATATATTTCGGTGTTTTACTCCATTTTTTCTGCTTAAAAAAGCCCTCTTTCAACAGGTTTTGGAGCTTTACCTCCATTTTTGTAGGGTTAAATAAGCCCCATTTTCAACAGATTTTTGGGCGTTTTCTTCGGTTTTGTGGGGTAAAAAGCCCTCTTTTCGATAGATTTTTCTCCATTTTTCTGCTTAAAAAAGCCCTCTTTCAACAGGTTTTGGGGCTTTACCTCCATTTTTGTAGGGTTAAATAAGCCCCATTTTCAACAGATTTTTGGGCGTTTTCTTCGGTTTTGTGGGGTAAAAACGCCCTCTTTTCGATAGATTTTTCTCCATTTTTTCTGCTTAAAAAAGCCCTCTTTCAACAGGTTTTGGGGCTTTACCTCCATTTTTGTAGGGTTAAATAAGCCCCATTTCCAACAGATTTTTGGGCGTTTTCTTCGGTTTTGTGGGGTAAAAAAGCCCTCTTTTCGATAGATTTTTCTCCATTTTTCTGCTTAAAAAAGCCCTCTTTCAACAGGTTTTGCGGCTTTACCTCCATTTTTTTAGGGTTAAATAAGCCCCATTTTCAACAGAATTTTGAGCGTTTTCATCGGTTTTGTGGGGTTAAAAAAATCGCTCTTTTCGACAGATAATTCGGTGTTTTCCTCCATGTCTTCGGCCGAGTTGACGTACCGCTTTTATATCTATCGCCCAGTTAACTTTTCTTTTTTTGTGTGTTGCTTATGGAACCCAATTAAAAAAAAAGGACCAGATTAGTAACATCGGCCACTCTCGCCGAGCTAACATGCACCCTATTAGGAATTAAATAAGTCTTTTTGTTTACTATGAATATAAATCTGGGGGCAATGAATAACAGTGAGAAGAGAGTCGGAAAACCAATAACCTTGGCTTTAATGCACGCCGATGTTTTATTCCCAGACTTTACATAACTCAAAAAACTTTTCTAAGATATGCTTCTTTCGGATTCCGGCTGGTTTTCCCACAATTCGACCCTGACGTGAATATTAATCGGAAAAGTTGTAATGAAAAAAGGGAACTTTCTAAAACCATTTACCTGCGGTACGGTTTGTTTGGATGTGTAGACGAATATAGACATGGTGGCTGCGATGGATGTGGTGCACTGGAGTTTGAGGAAAAGGAGGCACGAGGTGTGTCTCCAAAGGCGGAAAGAGAGGAGAAGAATCGTGAGTAAGGACTGGACGAGGCAGCAAGTACAGCCGACCATCACGTTCAGAGAAGGCCTCCATTTTAGCTCAGCTCTCTACACCAACAGAAAGAAACTACTATAACGGCATTCATAACTTTTCCATTGGTTAAACAACTCATAGGACCTCGCCCTTAACTTCCATTGAATTGTTTTAATGCTATTCAGTCAAAGTATAGAAGTCGAAGTTAACATTGGTTCATGATTTGAATATTACTGGGAGTTTCTAAATCGGGCGATTTGCGCATTTTCGTAAGACGAAAGAAAAGAAATCTACCTTTCAGTCCATTTTTGGGGGGCAGTGAATGGGGCATGGCTGGGTGCAGCTTGGGAGTTTTCATATTGAACAAAGCAAATAGTCAGTGTTGGGCGTAATCGTAATCGCAATTACGATTACGATTGTAATCGCAAGTTACATAATTACGATTACGATTATAATCGATTATAATCGTAATCGTGATTCCGATTACAATTATAATCGCATTCGTATTTTTTTCTGCGATTACGATTGTAATTGCATTTTTTTTCTGCGATTACCATTATAATCGTATTTTTTTCTGCGATTACAGTCGTAATCGTATGTTTTTCTGCGATAATCGATTTTTTTTCAAGCGATTAGGGCGTAATCGTATTTTCGTTAGCGTTTACGGCTCGTAAATGACATTTTTACTGAGATTACCTGATGTCATATACGAGCCGTAACGCTAACAAAAATACGATTACTGCCGTAATCGCTGGAATAAAAATGCGATTACGATTGTAATCGCTGGAAAAAAAATGCGATTACGATTGTAATCGCTGGAATAAAAATGCGATTACGATTGTAATCGCTGGAATAAAAATGCGATTACGATTGTAATCGCTGGAATAAAAATGCGATTACGATTGTAATCGCTGGAATAAAAATGCGATTACGATTGTAATCGCTGGAATAAAAATGCGATTACGATTGTAATCGCTGGAATAAAAATGCGATTACGATTGTAATCGCAGAAAAAAATACGTTTACGGTTGTAATCGTTAAAAAAATGCAATTACAATCGTAATCGTAATTAAGAAACTTGCGATTCCAATCGTAATCGTAATTAAGAAACATGTGATCTCAATCGTAATCGTAATTAAGAAACTTGCGATTACAATCGTAATCGTAATTAAGAAACTTGAGATTACAATCGTAATCGCATTTTTATTCCAGCGATTCCAATCGTAATCGTAATTAAGAAACTTGCGATCACAATCGTAATCGTAATTAAGAAACCTGCGATTACAACCGTAATCGTAATTCAGAAACTTGCGATTACAATCGTAATCGTAATTAAGAAACTTGCGATTACAATCGTAATCGTAATTCAGAAACTTGCGATTACAATCGTAATCGTAATTAAGAAACTTGCGGTAACAATCGTAATCGTAATTAAGAAACTTGCGGTAACAATCGTAATTAAGAAACTTGCGATTACAATCGTAATCGTAATTAAGAAACTTGCGATTACAATCGTATTCGTAATTAAGAAACTTGTGATTACAATCGTAATCGTAATTAAGAAACATGTGATCTCAATCGTAATCGTAATTAAGAAACTTGCGATTACAATCGTAATCGTAATTAAGATACTTGCGATTACAATCGTAATCGTAATTGAGACACTTTCGATCACAATCGTAATCGTAATTGAGACACTTTCGATCACAATCGTAATCGTAATTGAGACACTTTCGATCACAATCGTAATCGTAATTAAGAAACTTGCGATCACAATCGTAATCGTAATTAAGAAACTTGCGATTACAATCGTAATCGTAATTAAGAAGCTTGCGATTACAATCGTAATCGTAATTAAGAAACTTGCGATAACAACCGTAATCTTAATTAAGAAACTTGCGATAACAACCGTAATCGTAATTAAAAACTTGCGATTACGCCCAACACTTCAAATAGTTTAACAGCATTATCCCATGTAACATTTAACAAAATAGATAAATCGATAGTAACCCAATTAGTCAAATTCTCTATTAATTACTCTCGAATCTATCGGCTTGACGGGATTTGGTTAGATTATTCAATTTGCATATTCGCTAGAGTTTTTACCTTAAAAGGGGTTTGAAGTTGCGGGTCGAGCATAGCAAAAAGTCCCTGCCCGGGGCAAAGGCAGACGGTCTCCGAATCGGAAGAGAGGCTCGAGTTGCAATGGTCTAAATCCCAATCCTGGCCGGAAACGGTGAGACCGCAGATCGTCGAACTTTCGGGCATCGTGAACGTCGAGGAAAGGCTTAATCCGCCGGTGCTCATTACGCTAACGACCGGACCGAAAACGCCGAATTCCAAATCTCGTCCGTCCCTGAGAACAAAAAGCAAACGCCCTCCGTAAACCTCAATGGATTAACCTTTCTACTGTCACATTTAATTAATGATTAATTATTGAAATTTTAATTCTACCTCTTATCGATTTTAATAATAAACAAGCATTTATATGCCAACAAAATTGTTTACATTTCAATCTCGCTATGTCAACGAACCAACAGAAATTTTTAAATAAAAAAGGCCGCAAATACTACTTTTTATAGCGATAAAACAGCATAAAAAAACTTTTTTGTTGAAACATTTAGCTGGTTTATAAAGTAAAAAATCGATTCCGCCCCAAAAGGACATTAGAGGCTATTCTTGATACTTTATGACGACATATCGAAAAAAAAGAGGGCAAACGTTATTCCCTATATCTCTAAAGTTTGTCTCCGTTGCTATTTTAAGGATTAATAAATATGGCGATTTTAAGATGATTAAATTTAACTTCGCGAAACCTGTAGAGGGCGGATAAGCGTTCGTCGAGGTTGAGTAATTTTATGCAAATATACGCCATATCCTTGAGTCGGGAAGCTATTATAGAGAAAACTCGGTTTTAGGGTATCGCCTGATAAAGAGTTCGCCTCCCGACTTGCCGCAGTAATTTATGAAATGGATAAAACCTAATTTTTTTCATGGCTTCTGGATTGTGTTGAACGTGGCTGATTAACTTTGGTCATCTAATAATGAAATCTATTTTGCTCAAGAGCTTTTCGTGGGAAAATGGCATGTGACAAGCAAAAACACTACGATAGTCTTTTCCACAAAGATGAAAGCATGAGAGGGGAGTGTCAGGTGTCAGGGAACATGAGAAATCATGGTAGGTGTAAACTATGGCTGCTAAGTGGACGGAAAGCACAGTAACTTTATCGCCAAAATTTTTGAAATTGGGTTTTTTCCGCTATTAAGGGAAACTCAGCCGTTTCCTACTCCTCAAAGCAGAAGCGCAAGTGCTGCCCTCCGTCACTTCTAATCTTAGGATGTGTTTATGGAGTTTGCCTTATCATGCTGATAAGTGACACCTGATAAGGCTGTGGTTCTGCTCTGCCTGGTGCAGACCTGCTGTTGATCAGTTGGCAGGCCTTTGACTTTGGGCGTGATGCCATTTCCTCCCCTAAGCACATAAAACTCCGCCGTTTCCTCCTCCTCCAAGCAGAAGCGGCAAGTGCTGTCACTTCCAATCTTAGAGGGTGTTTACGAAGTTTGCCTTATCAGCACAGCTGTGGTTTTGCTCTGCCAGGAGAAGGTCTGCTGTTAATGAATTGGCAGGCGATTGACCTTGGGAGTGATGCCTTTTAATCTTCGAAGCACACGAAACTCCTCCGTTCCTTCTCCTCCAAGGTGAAGCGGCAAGTGCTGTCCTCGGTCACTTCCAAACTTAGGAGGTGTTTATGGAGTTTGCCTTATCATGCTGATAAGTGACACCTGATAAGGCTGTGGTTCTGCTCTGCCTGGAGCAGACCTGCTGTTAATCAATTGGCAGGCCTTTGACCTTGGGCGTGATGCCATTTTGTAAGCACATGAAACTCCGCCGTTGCCTCCTCCTTCAAGCAGAAGCGGCAAGTGCTGTCACTTCCAATCTTAGAATGTGTTTACGAAGTTGGCCTTATCAGCACGGCTGTGGTTTTGCTCTGCCAGGAGCAGACCAGCTGTTAATCAATTGGCAGGCCTTTGACCATGGGCGTGATGCCATTTCGTAAGCACATGAAACTCCGCCGTTTCCTCCTCCTCCAAGCAGAAGCGGCAAGTGCTGTCACTTCTAATGTTAGAGGGTGTTTACGGAGTTTGTCTTATCAGCATAACTGTGGTTCTGCTCTTCCGTTAATCAATTGGCAGGCCTTTGACCTTGGGGTAATGCCGTCTCGTCAAGCAGAGAGAATTTATTTTTCTCTTCGCACTCCTGAAATTGTGACAATATAACTCAGATCCCAAGGGGAATCTCTGAGCCCTTTTCGGGCAGTTTGCCTTTCTTCTAATTGCTCCACAGCCACAAATTCACAGGGATCCAAGTCAACAAAACTGAGTTGTTGGCTGATATTTTCCCCAGGGGCTACAAGCAAGTTATTTATAATGCTGATAGATGGTTATTTTTAGTTCAAAAAGAATAAGATCGGGGAAATTCTGGGCCCAAAAGACGAAGAAAGCTGTATTCATAAGCAGATTGGCCCGAAAATCACAATATTTCCCAATTCATTAATTTTAATTAATAACGCTCTTTGTGTTAGGGACTTATTGCTTTCAAGGCATATCCTCTAATTAAGGATTTTTAAAGTGAATCTTGTAATTGGTATAAGAAGCTACAAAAAAACTTACGGTAATTTCTGAGAGAAATGCTTGGGGTAGAATTGAGCCAAATCCCTGAAGATGACGAGGGTGAGAAGGGTGTCGTTCTCCCGGGCTTTGTTTTCAACTCTGATCTCCATCCTCGTCCTTAACCAGTCCGGATAACTGAAACACGATCGTTTTCTCTCAATTATAAATCATCTTCAGAGACGTAAATCACTCCCAGATTCTATATTCCATCCGCGTTCAAGATATCCGATTGGTATTCAGCACGAACGCGCGCGATATGCTCCCAGTTAATTGTTTGATTATAAAAATTGAATAAAACATCTTCATTACAACCTTTAAATTATGATAATAGCGAAAAACTGGTTTTGAAACTCCTGGAGCATGCGCAGAAGGATTTGGACGATTTGACGGATTCGAACAATTTTGTCCAAATTCTTCAGCGTATGCTCCAGGAGTTTCAAATAGTGGTTGGAACAAATTAGGTGCCCTTGATTTTAACTTCCTTAAAGAAGTTATTGTGATACCCTTGGTTTTTGGGGTCTTCCAGACCCCGGAGGGTCAAATCGAATATTGATCTTTACCCATCTCAACTTTGTCTCTGGTGCCGGCCGGCCGTCCGTCCGTACCATTTTTTGCCCGGAAAACTTTACATTTCCTCCAAATTTTCATTAGTAGGTGAACAAGGAACTAACGAGGGCGATTTTTGAATTTCGAAAAAATGGCGGTTTGAAATTTTATTAGGTGTACAAAATGAAACTCAGCCACAGGGTACATTTGAATTTTGTAGATTTTAGCCGAGTTTCATTTTGTACACCTAGTTGTTCATTTTTTTAAAATTTTGAACATTTTAGGCGTTAAAGTCCATCAAAAGTTGACCTTCTCCGTGTAAGAAGGTTATTGAAGTATAACCATTAAGAAGGTTAATTTTTAAAGGCTTGTAAATCGTAAACCGTTACAGATATTGAAAAAATGAACAAAATAAAATCTGTTGGAAATTTAATTCTCTTTAATTTTTATTCTATTCATTTTTTCTCTAGGACGCACTGTTTTCAAGATAAATTTATTTAAAAAAAAATTATTTTCCGAAAATGGTGCATCCTAGAAAAAATAATTAAGTTAAATTTTATAGAAAATTAAATTTCCTACAATTTTTATTTATTAGGTGTACAAAATGAAACTCAGCCAAAGGGTAAATTTGAATTTTGTAGATTTTAGCCGAGTAAAAATAAAAAATTCGCTGCGGCTGAAATGTTGGTCCGATTTTCACCAAATTTTAACCAATTACTCCTTATATTTTTAAGAATTTTCAGTGAAAAAAACTAGCAATTTTTAAACAATAATTATCATTTTAGTAGGGAGAAATTTCACTTTTCCACCCGCTAAGAGAGGGACCTCCCTTGGGCAAAAATCCCATTATTTCTACCTTAATAATTTGATTTTTGGGGGGAAAAAAATGAGAAAACTCAGAAAAATTTTTGTAAAAGTCGAAAAATTGTTCGAAAAAAAAAAACTTCTCCCTCCGTTATACTTCCCCTCCCTTATAATTCCCCCTCCTTTATACACCCCCTCCCGTATACTTCCCCCTCCTATATTGTTACTTCTCTTTAAGGATGTTTTCGTTGGAAGCTCTTCAAACTAGTACTTTCTTTGGGGTTTGATCTGTGAGTACTCCAGACAAGCAGACGTACCTACCTAAATCCAGGTCGTGGAAGGATTATCGAAATCTCTTTCTGCATGGGGTTAATCTTGTATGTATTAACGACGACTCCTCCATCGGCTAAATGGTTGAAAGTACCGCCAGAGTGCCTCGCCCAAGCCACGCACCAGGCTTTCACCACTTCCTCAAGCTTCTCAACTGTCTAAACAATGAAAATCAAATTTATAAATTATAATAAACCTTTTTTTAAAGTATCTTTTTATCATCCTTTAAAAAAAAAAACTTTTATATTCAGCTTATTAAGGGTGAGAAAACTTTTTGTGAAGTTTTCCTGGGATCTTTTAGAGAACGGAAAAGGAAGGAAAAAGAGAAACTTTGGAGTTCGCTTGATTGATTACTAAGGGTCATTCAATAAGAGCTAATACGTTATTCAATCATTCACTCTTGCCTATTATTGTTTAAATAAACTTTGAATATTATTTCTACGAGAGAACTTCGTGGGTGGGAATTTTAAACCTTTAACTTACACCTTTCTAATCCGACGATTTGTCAAAATATGAGCTTTGCTTGCGAGAGTAAAAAAATTAACTCCTGATAAAAAGTTCCTGTCAGTCGTGAATGGTTTTATCATCGGAAACGGCCGTTCCTGCAATGAAGTTGATTTCGTTTGATTTGTAGGAAATTTAATCACCTTTCATTTTAGTTTAATGCATTTTTTAGCTACGACGTACCGTTTTGAAGTTACAAGCGAAAAAACGCAAAAAGTCACGCTCCATCACCCGAAAAAACAATTCGTTTTTTTGCACTGTTTTTCGCCGCCGTGTAACTCAGGCGCCGTTGGTTGTAAAAAAAATATTAAGGAACCAAATTTATAGAAAATCTAGTCAGCTTTCATTTTTATTTTAAGCATTTTTTAGCTGCAACCTATCGTTTTGAAGTTACAAGCGAAAAACCGCTAAAAGTCACGCTCCATTATCTTAAAAAAAAAAACGTTTTTTTGCAATGTTTTTCGCCGCCGTGTAACTCGGGCGCCGTTCGTTGTACAAAAAATATTTTGGAATCAAATTTATAGGAAATTTAGTCAGCTTTCTTTCTTACTTACACATTTTTTGGCTACGACGTACCGTTTTGGAGGTACAAGCAAAAAACCGGGAAAATCCGCGCTTAACTCGGCCAATGGAAGGAGGTTTTTATGCGGGATACTATGGGACCCTTCCCTATGAATTTCTATTAAAAACAGAATAAAGGACTAATGTTTTTCCTCTTGCAAGCAGCATAGAAATTTATTTAAAAAATAAAAATGGCTTACCTGGTGGTTTATAATTGAAGAATTTCTCAGAAGCAACGAACTGACCGCCGTTATAAAGTTGGGGGTCGTCCTAACGAGTTCGGACATATTTCCGGTTTTGTTGAGATAAGCCAAAACGGTGGAGAGAAGGGAAACTAAAGGTTCGGCCTCGCCCGGATGTACCCTCGTTCTACCCCCGAGCCAAGAAGCGATTTCGAACACAGTCCCTCTCACAGTCGTCCCTTCGTATCCCAAAGTCAACCTCAGAAACTGAAAAACAAAAAACTTAGTACAAAACGTTTTTACTATTAGGTGTACAAAATGAAACTCAGCCACAGGGTAAATTTGAATTTTGTAGATTTTAGCCGAGTTTCATTTTGTACACCTAGTAGTTTATTTTTTCAAAATTTTAAACATTTTAGGCGTTAAAGTCCATCAAAAGTTGACCTTCTCCGTGTAAGAAGGTTATTGAAGTATAACCATTAAGAAGGTTAATTTTTAAAGCCTTGTAAATCGTAAACCGTTACAGATATTGAAAAAATGCACTAAATAAAATCTGTTGGGAATTTAATTCTCTTTAATTTTTATTATATTCATTTTTTCTCTAGGACGCACTGTTTTTAAGATAAATTTATTTTTAAAAAAATTATTTTCCGAAAATGGTGCATCCTAGAAAAAAATAATTAAGTACAAATTTATAGAGAATTAAATTTCCTACAATTTTTATTTATTAGGTGTACAAAATGAAACTCAGCCACAGGGTAAATTTGAATTTTGAAGATTTTAGCTGAGTTTCATTTTGTACACCTAAAAAAATGGTAAATTTTTTCTCCCTCGCAATAAAAGCTCGTTTAAGAGGAAAGCTAAAAAATAGATTTCAACAAATATTTAGATTCTTATTCTCCTTAGTGCTTACGTCAACCCCCTTGCTGACCTAACTTCCTCTAATATCGATGTAAATAAGGCCATCTCATTCCTTTAACCGCCTCTGGGCACTTCAAAAGGAAAAAAAAGGTGAATTTATTTAGGGAGTGGACCTTTTTTTCTGGGGCCATACAAGAGGGAGAAAAATCTCTAAAAAAGATCGGAAGTTTGTAAAAGTGAAAAACATTTTGTGAGTTTTTTCTTTTTTTAAGCAACCTCTGACAATTTTTATCCTCATAAATACAAAATACGAAGTCAGAAGAGTTTTCAGCCTCCGACGCACAGTGGGGAAAAATGGCCAAAAAACGGAAAAAATTCTATATCTCGAGAACGGATGGTCCTATCGACCTGGGACTAGTCTCATTCGATTCAGGGTAAAAAAATACATTGGTTACACATATTAAAACCAATTTTAATTGTTTTTATATATTTGAACGTAAAAAATAATAATGTATAGGTAATATTAATAAATATTAATATAATATTAAATACCAAAAATAAACATAAAAATTGTTATATTTATTATCATTATCGGCAAAAAAAATTTAACTGAATGAGAATATAGAATCATGAAGGGGCTCATTTTCGGCTAGCACAGGCTAGCGTATTAATGAACCAATAGTCTTGATAACAAAACAGGATTAATTTAAATGATTTGTTTACTAAAATTAACAAATATTAATAAATAAATACTCAAATATTAATAAATTAATACACATATATTAATAAATTAATTTAGTTAATATAATTTATTATTAATAAATTAATAATTGTGTGTAACGCTATGTTAATACATGCTGTATTTATCGCGTCTCGACATAAAAAAATTCATAACTCACCAATTCGGTTGAGCTCGGGTACCAATTTTTTATAGAACCTTTATTAGAGTATCTAGATTCAGGAAAAAATAGTCTCAGACCGTAGGAAGGCGTAGCTCGTTTTTTTTTATCAGAATATCTGACGAAAATTTTTTTTTGTGTGCGAGTTCAATTGACCTTGATTTAGAATCTATTATTGTATACGCTAACGTAAATACTACTAATAAATATGAGAAACATATTTTATAATTGAACCGAGATGAAGAAATTCATCAAATTAATTTTTTCCAGCATTTCCCCACTGTGCGACGTAGAGAAGTTTCTAAAACAAACTCGGACTTTTGAGCTTACAAGTGAACTTTGAAGATTACTAAGATTTCCCAGACATACTTTTTCCTCAATCATTCAAAATTAAAATAAAAAATTTTTTTTAGTTCCTATTTTATTTTGAATCTAAAAAAAACAGAGGAGAAAACATACGTTTTTTTTTTCGCTCTGACAGAATCGATAGAAAATAGACTATTTGCGGTCGGAAGATTTAGCTATTTGTCAAACGGTAGGGGGTGATTTAACCATTGTGCCCGCCTCCGACATTTCCAGCGGTGCCTCTAATTGAATTTATTCCAGACTCTGGTAAAAGTATCAGCATAAATTTCAGGGGTTTAGACCGCATTACTAACGAATCGTTGGTTATTACTGATAATTTAAGACATTTTGCAAAAAAAAAAAGAAAATCATTATTAAAACTGTTGGGATCCAATTCACATCATTCAAATTTTTACAATTTCCCAATAAATGGTGTATCACCCAAAAAAAAAATGCCTATGTTTAAAATATAGATTTATTGAGAAATTCCGGTTTTTGGGGAAGGGTGGTAGAGGATAGTTAAGAAATGTTGGCTGGCTGAACTTTTTTTGGTTTCAATGTGATTTTAAATTGAGTACATCGAAACACGGTTTTCTTTGTAGAGGATAGCTGCGCAGATCGAAAACGGGCGATCTTGCATAAAAAGTTGATTTCGTATAATTTGTAGAAAATTTAATCACCTTTCATTTTTGTTTTATACATTTTTTAGCTACGACAAACCGTTTTGAAGGTACAGGCGAAAAACCGCGAAAAGTCACGCTCAATCGCTCCCAAGTTCCCAGTAAATGGTGTATTCCCAAAAAAAAAAAAAAAAATGCCTAAGTATGTTTAAAACATAGATTTATTGAGAAAGTCCGGTTTTTGTGAAGGATGGTAGAGGATAGTTAAGAAATGTTGGCTGGCTGAACATTTTTTGGTGTCAATCTAATTTTTAATTGAGACAATCAAAACCAGGTTTTCTTTGTAGAGGATAGCTTTGAAGATCGGAAACGGGAGATCCTGCATAAAAGTTGATTTCGTATAATTTGCAGAAAATTTAATCACCTTTCATTTTTGTTTTATACATTTTTTAGCTACGACAAAGCATTTTGAAGGTACAGGCGAAAAACCGCGAAAAGTCAGGCTCAATCGCCCCCAAGGTCTTCTTTTTTCGTTTTTTTGCTTTTTGCTCGGGTGCCGTTCGTCGTGAAAAAAATATTTGTGAACCAAACTTATAGTAAATTTAGTCAGTTTTCTTTTTTAACTTAAACATTTTTTCGGTACGAGAGTACCGTTTTGGCGATACAAGCGAAAAACCGGGAAATCCGCGTTCAACCCCCCCCCCCCCCTTCGGAGAAGGTAGGTTGGGGTTTTTTGTGGGATAATCATGGGACCCTTCCCAACACGCTTCCTTCAAAAAACAAAATATATTTTTTTGCGTTTTTTTTCACTGTTTTTCGCCGCCGTGTAGCTCGAGTGCCGTTGATCATACAAAAAATCTTATTAAACCAAATTTGTTGGAAATTTAGTTCGCTTTCTTTTTTAACTTATATATTTTTTCGCTACGACGTACCGTTTTGGCGATACAAGCGAAAAACCGGGAAAATCCGCGTTCAACCCCCCCCCCCCACCGCCACCCTTTCGGAGAAGGTAGATTTGGGATTTTTTGTAGGATAATCATGGGATCCTTGCCAACACACTTCCGTCAAAAAACAAAATATCCTATTTTTTGGGGGTTTTTTCACTTTTTTCGCCGCCGTGCAGCTCGAGTGCTGTTGGTCGCACAAAAAATCTTACTAATTCAAATTTGTCCGAAATTTTGTTCGCTTTCTTTTTTAACTTATATATTTTTACGCTAGGACGTTCCGTTTTGGAGATAAAAGCAAAAAACAGGGGAAATCCGGGTTTTACCCCGACATCTTGGTGGGGGGGGGGGACTGGCACGTACGCATCTGCCACCAACCCCTTGAATTATAAGTAATACTTGTTTTTTTTTTTATTATTAGGTCCCTATTATCTTATAATATTATTTTTCAACTTATTCCAGTATATACTTTTTTTTTTATTGGCGTGACTTGTGGGGTTTTCAACCTCAAGGATATTGGAAGTGATTTTGGAATTTCCATAATTCGCGCTTTCAATTTCGTTATTTTCCTCGGCGCGTCTTTCCGAAAGAAAAAACCTTCCGGGAGGCCCCAAAGGAAGGAGGGAAAAAAACCGATTTCCTTCCATATGAAACCCATCTTTTTCCCTTCCTATTCAAAACCTTGAGATTTTATTCTCTTTTCTTGATGGAAGGTGATAAAAAATTATTTTATCAAATTTTTGTTTGCTTGTGAAATTTTGACTTGCCTTAAAGAAGTTATTGTGATACCCTAGACGTCGGGTTTTTGGGGTCTTCCAGACCCCGGAGGGTAAATTCGAATATGGATCTATACCGATCTCAACTTTGTCTGTGGTGCCGGCCGGCCGTAGCGTTTTTTCCGGAACACTTAACGGCCTCAGTTTTCAACCGATTTTCTCCAGATTTTCACCAAACGATTTTTGAATTTCGAAAAAATGGCGGAAATATGTGTGTTTGAAATTTTTAAAAATTCGTTGCGGCCGAATCGTGGGTCGGATTTTCACCAAATTTTCATTAATAATGCCTTATATTTTTTACGATTTTTTGGTTTTAAAAAATTATCTTTTGTTTTACAATAATTATCATTTTAGTAGGAAGGAATTTCATACTTTCACCCCTTTACGAGAGAGACCTCTCATGGTCAAAAATCCCATTATTTCTACCTTGACACATAAAAAAATTTTCGAAAAAAAAAGAACTTAAAAAATTTTTCAGAAAAAAACCGCAAATTTAAAAAAGAAAACTCGGAAAATTTTTCAAAAAAAAGTTAGAAAATTTTTCCCCTCCCTTATACTTCCCCCTTCGTTATACTTCCCCTCCATTATACTTCCCATACTTCCTCCTCCTATTATTGACATAAAGAAAAGTATTGATGCTGGACGTTATTTGTGGAATTTTTAACTTTTTCTTAAAAGATAAGGAATTCATTATTTCTTCCAAAAATGTGATGTGAATGATGAAAAGGTAATTTCTTAAAACTCAATTTTCTTCTGGAATTGCAGATTTTGTATTGACAAAATACGGAGTCTTGGAATCGTCCGAATATTTAAACAATTTATTGATAAACATTATTAAAATGTCGTTAATTCCTTAGATTTTAGTAGCAACGTCGATTGCCGTCATTTTTGCACTTAATGAGGTCAGTTCTAATTGCGATTTTTAATTATGAAAACAAACAGAAGGCGTGTAAGATGCGTGGAAAAATTTTTTTTCTCTTTCTCTTTTTCTCTAGAACGCTGTGCGAGAGAGACGATGGGGAAAAAAAAGAGAAAGCCTTAAATATTACAAAAAGTAAGGCAAACAGCCCCATGCAAAAATGTGAGGCCGTTTCCAAATGGGATACGCCGGAATTAAAATTGCATTCCTTGACGTCATATGCTCAACCTCACGGTTATATTTAATTCCATGGTTGAAAAAAAAAAAATTTTTCAAAGTGGAAAATTGTTCAATTTATATCCTACTTAAAGTACTGGTTTGAAAAGCTTCCAACGAAAACTTCCTTAAAAAGAAGTAACAGTATAGGAGGGGGAAGTATAACGGAGGAGGAAGTATATGGGAGGGGAAGTATAACAGAGGGGGAAGTATAAGGGAACGAAAGTATAAAGGAGGGAAAGAATAAGGGAGGGGGAAGTTTTTTGTTTGTTTTTTTTCGAAAAATTTTCCGGGTTTTCCTTCTTTTTTTCGAAAAATTTTCTAGGTTTTTTTTTTCGAAAATTTATTTAAGTGACAAGGTAGAAATAATATGCTCTAAAAGTATAACGGATGGGGAAGTACATGGGGGGGGGGGGGGTATAACGGAGTGGGAAGTAGATTGGAGGTGAAGTATAACGGAGGGGGAAGTATATTGGAGGCAAGGTATAACGGAGGGGGAAGTATAACGGAAGGGGATGTATAAGGGAGGGGGAAGTATAAGTGAGGGGAAGTATAACGGAAGGGGATGTATAAGGGAGGGAAAGTATTAAGGAGAATTTTCCAAGTTTGGTTTTTCGAAAATTTTTTTAAGTTTGTTTTGGAAAAATTTTCCGAACTTTGTTTTTTCCCAAAAATTTTCCGAGTTTTTTTGTTCGAAAAATTTTCCGGGTTTTTTTGAAAAATTTTCTAAATTTATTTTTTTTCGAAAAATTTTCCGCGTTTTCGTTCTTTTTTTTTGAAAAATTTCCGGTTTTTTTTTTAAATACATAGTTCTTTTTTTCGAAAATTTTTTTAAGTGTAAAGGTAGAAATAATGGGCTCATTGGCCTAAGGATGTGCCTCTCGTAATGCGTGGAAGTCCGAAATTTCTCCCTGCTAAAAAAAATTAATAATTAAAAAGTGGCAATTTTTTTACACCAAAAATTCTTGTAAAATATAAGGAGTAATTGGTGAAAATTTGGTGAAAATCGGATTAACGGTTCGGCCGCAGCGAATTTTTTAAAATTTCAAACATACATATCTCCGCCATTTTTTCGAAATTCAAAAATCGCCCTCGTTACATTCTTCTTCACCGGCTAAAGAAATTTGGGTGATTTGGTGACAATCGGATGAAAACTGTGGCCGTAAAGTGTTCCAGAAAAAATGCTACGGACGGACGGCACAACAGACAAAGTGACCCTCCGATGTGGAGGGTAAAGCAATGACTTATTTATTAAAAACTTACGTTGTTGGTGATGGTCATTGTGTGATGGGAAACGCATTTGGAGTAGTCGGGAACCTGCCAGCGTCCTTTCCCGGGCTCGATGAGTACACAAAGGCGGGTAGCAGTTCCGCTGTAGCCCCTCGGACACTGCGCTTGAGCTTGAAGTCCAGGGCTTGCTGGAGACCAGGGACCTTCCGCCGGGCATCTCGAGCCGACCAGAAGACTATCAAGAACGTCCAGCCTCCCAGAAGCCTCTCCAGACCAAACACCGTCCGCTGCCTGACACGTATATACACCTCCTTTCTTATTAAAAAAACAAAAAACAAAAATCCCACAATTTAGTCGTAAATTTTGATCCTGAATAAATTCAAGTAGTTTCAAGTAGGTTTGCCCCTGACGTTTTTTTGGGGTTATTAATTGCCCTCTAATTAATGAAATATTCATAAGTCGACTTCACTGTAGATGACGGAAATGCTTTTAAAAAAAGGAGCAAAAACAATTCCTTGTCAACGACATCTCAGGTTTTAAATGGACGAAAAAAAATACTTTTGATATTTTTTTAATTAACTACAAAAAGTATAATCCTGAAATCCACTCTGAAGGGAGACACATTTCAACAAAAGTTTCGGAGGTAATTAGAAATTTTTTTTTCCACAAAGTAGATTTCTATTAGGAATGTTATAATTTTTTTAAATAAACATTTCAAAAACTCTTGTAGTCAGGGCGGAAAAAAATGGACAATTTAGGGGCATCTTGGCCAAAAAAATGATAAAACATTAACAATTTATGATCGAAAGAAAATGTTGAAAAAAGGCCAAAACTGTTAAGAAACGAAATTCTCGGGTGAAAGAGCAAGGAAAACGCCTACAAATCAGGGGGGAAGTACTCAATAATCGTTAAAAAGTCAAATAAAAAAGTTGAAAAAAAGCCCAAAACTGATATTAAGCCGAATTCTCGGCTGAAAGAGCTAAGAAAACGTCTAAAAAATGAGGGACAAATATCCAGTAATCGGTAAGAAGGCAAAAGAGGAAGTTGAAAAAAGCCTAAAACTGTTGAGAAGCGAAATTCTCGGCTGAAAGATCAAAGAAAACGCCTAAAAATCAGGAAAAAAATATCCAATAATCAGGAAAGGTCAGAAGTAAAGGTTAAAAAAAAAAATAAAAACTGTTAAGAAACGGAATTTTCGGCTGAAAGAGCAAAGAAAACGCCTAAAAATTAGGGAAAAAATATTCAATAATCGGTAAAAAGTCAAAAGAAAATAATGACCCTGCGGTAGCAGGGACTAAAAGGTAGATTTCTTTTCATGATTAAAATTAAAATGTATAAACACAAAATATAATTATGTTATAAATACCTAAAATGATATAAGGAAAATTGCGCCACTGAGCCCCTAGAAAAACATCTGATAATTTTATTAATAAAATATTTAATAATTTCCCGGTATAAATTCAAATTTTTTTTAAAGTTTAGCTAGTTCAATATTTTGCGCCTGGCTCGTCCAAACCTGCTTTAATTAATTTTTTACACGCCCTCGCAGAGGTCTTAAAGTTTTTTTTCGCAAAAGGACTAGGATTTCAATAGAAAATGCCAATTTTGTCTTTTAAGCCCTAAGTAAAGTAGGTGAATCGCTGGTCCGATTTCAGCCATTAACGAACTCGTCCGAGCTATTGAGATAAAAGCTCTAAATACCGGATATCGTCACCCTCACATTAAAATTGCTCCAGTTATCGTGCTAATATATATATATATATATAAACTTTTCAACTGAGGATGGTTTTGGGGTCCAGGAGGTATGAAACGAAAAACGTATAGAAAATTTTTTGAATCTGCGACTACTTGGTACATTACAATAGGTAGATTTTTGAAGAAAAGAAATCTACCTAAAAGTTGGAAAAGCCCAAAACTGTTGAGAAGCGAAATTCTCGGCTGAAAGAGCAAAGAAAACGCCTAAAAATCATGGGAAAAATACCCAATAATCGGTAAAACGTCAAAAGAAAAAGTTGAAAAAAGCCCAAAACTGATAAGAAGCAGAATTCTCGGCTGAAAGAGCAATGAAAACGCCTAAAAATCAAGAAAAAAATCCAATAATCGGTAAAAAGTTAGAAGAAAAAGTTAAAAAAATAAAAACTGTTAAGAAACGGAATTTTCGGCTGAAGGTGCAAAGAAAACGCCGAAAGTGCAAAGAAAACGCCTAAGAATGAGGGGAAAATATTCAATAATCGGTATAAAGTAAAAGAAAAAAGTTGAAATAATGACCCTGCGGTAGCAGGGACTAAAAGGTAGATTTCTTTTCATGATTAAAATTAAAATGTATAAACACAAAATATATAATTATTATGGTTTTTTGTGAGGGAGAGAGAATGAAAAAAGCGGATATTCCACGACCGGTTTCGGCGTAATACGCCTCATCAGGTGGACTATTTCCTTATTTTTCACTCTCATCTCATTTTCTACTTGACCTTTACTATGTGGTATAAGTGAGACAGCGGGAAGGTAACAGAATCTGTCTGTTTTTAAGACCCTTCCGTTGTCTCCATACCCCCCAGTGTCGGCCATTATATTGCCTCTTTATATTGGGCAGATGCCCCTATTTGTTTTTATTTTTTATCAGGGAAATATCATTGCATTTTTAACAATTTTTATATAATTATGTTATAAAAATGATGATATAAGAAAAATTGCGCCACTGAAAAACAAACACCCTAGAAAAACATCTGATAATTTTATTAATAAAATATTTAATAATTTCCCGGTATAAATTCAAATTTTTTTAAAGTTTAGCTAGTTCAATATTTTGCGCCTGGCTCGTCCAAACCTGCTTTAATTAATTTTTTACACGCCCTCGCAGAGGTCTTAAAGTTTTTTTTTGCAAAAGGACTAGGATTTCAATAGAAAATGCCAATTTTGTCTTTTAAGCCCTAAGTAAAGTAGGTGAATCGCTGGTCCGATTTCAGCCATTAACGAACTCGTCCGAGCTATTGAGATAAAAGCTCTAAATACCGGATATCGTCACCCTCACATTAAAATTGCTCCAGTTATCGTGCTAATATATATATATATATATATATATATAAACTTTTCAACTGAGGATGGTTTTGGGGTCCAGGAGGTATGAAACGAAAAACGTATAGAAAATTTTTTGAATCTGCGACTACTTGGTACATTACAATAGGTAGATTTTTGAAGAAAAGAAATCTACCTAAAACTCCCAAAACTGATAAGAAGCAGTATTCTCGTCAGAAAGAGCAAATAAAACGCCTAAAAAGCAGGAACAAATACCTACCCAGTAATCGGTAAAAAGTCTAAAGAAAGAGTTGAAAAAAAAAGCCCAAAACTTATAAGTAGTAGATCGCCCGAAAAAGCAAAGAAAACGCCTAAAAATCAGCCAAAAATACTCAATAATCAGTAAAAAGAGTTGAAAAACCGCAAAACAGATAAGAAGCAGAATTCTCGGCTGAAAGAGCAAAGAAAACGCCTAAAAATATTTCTTTAAAATGCGCGTTTCTTAGTTCAACGAGCTTGTAAAACTCCCAAAATCCGCATTAAAAAGTGCTTATTTTGGCAGAATGAGAGAGAAAAAACCAATGACAAATGGGGGTTTAAATCGACTTAAGACGTCAAAAGAAAAGTAGAAAAAAGCCCATAACTGTTGAAAAGCGAAATTCTTGGCTGAAAGAGTCAAGAAAACGCCTAAAAATCGGTGGAAAAACACCCAATAAACGGTAAAAAGTCTAATGAAAGATTTGAAAAAATCCCAAAACTGATAAGAAGCAAATTCTCAGCTGTAAGAGCAAAGAAAAGGCCTAAAAATACCCAAAAAAAGCGGATTTCTTAGTCTAACGAGCATGTAAAACTCCCAAAAACAGGATAAAAAGTGTAGAATGAGCGAGGAAAACCAATGTAATTTTGATAAATAGGTGTTTATATGAGGCGCTCCGAGTACGAAGGGCGAACTCAACATCGGACAATTTCTTTTTTTTTTCTTTTTCAGATTCTAGACCTTGGTGAATACACCCTTAAAATTTTTAAGTTGAGTTCGCCCTTTTTTCCCCTTTAAATACGTAAAAACCGATATGCGGCAAAGCTCTAACTGCGATATCCGAGCGGGCGAACTCTACATCCTAGTCCACAACCCCCACTCCTTTTTCCCATTCAAGGGCATGACTTTTCTGTTGAGTTCGCCCGTAACATAAAACTTTAAAATGCGAATATCTCGAAACTACGATTTGTTGAGTTCGCCCTTCGTACCCGGAGCGCCTCATATTGACTTTGAACAATCAAACGTACAAAGCTCTACATATAGAAACTCGTTTTCATTACACATTTAAACAAAATTACATGTAAATAAAAATTTTCCCTTGTTTACGTCATACGTTAACTGATAAGAAGATGAATTATCGGCTGAAAGAGCCAAGAAAACGTCTAAAAATCAGGGAAAAAATTCCCAATAATCGGTAAAAAGTTTAATGAAATAGTAGAAAAAAGCCAAAAACTGCTAAGAAGCTGAGAGAGCAAAGAAAACGTCTATAAATAACCAAAAAAGCGAGTTTCTTAGTCTAACGAGCATGTAAAACTTCTAAAAACTGGATTAAAAAGTGCAGAATGAGCGGGGAAAACCAATGTAAATCTGATAAATGGGGGTTTATATCTACTTAAGACATTGAACAATCATACGTTCAAAGCTCCATAGAAACTCCTTTATTTTTAAATAAAAATTTTCCCTTGTTTACGTCATAGAGGAAACCTAATTCAAATGGATAGATTCAAAGGTTTGAAACTTTAACAAGTTTAAAGCTCCTTTCATACTCAATGTCTTAACTCCGTTAGAGAATATATTGTTTATAAAAGACAAAAAAAAGATTTATAAAGCGGGGAATGGCCTAAATGAAATTAAAAGATGTAAATAAATAACTTACTTGAATATTTTGCAGTTTTAAAATGGAACCGTCCGGGTATAAATCCTCCCATGAGACAAGCCCGGGAACCATAGGGAACAAAGCTTTATTTTTCGTCCAGTTGTAACCGAGTTTTCTTCTCCCTGGTTTGTTCGAAGTGAAACATCGTAGGGTCAAATTGCTACCCTGCCAAAAATAAAAGAAATATAATTTTTTTTTCTTTCTCCCTCGTTTTGGAGTACCTTTTGAACTGTCGAGCTCATGGGTGAGACTTTTACTTGAAGAGGTTGAATAACTGAAAGGCGGACGGATTTACACTGTTGGAAGCCCCAGTCGAAAACTTGACACGTGAAATCACCCTCGTCAAGCGGGTGGGCGTTGTCGATTTTCAAAAACGATTTTCGTCTTTCTGACGTGTCTTCCGGAACCGTCGATATCGTCAGATTTCTTCAAGTTTAAATTATTAATATTTGCTTTGGACAGTTTCTCCAGGAGCATGCGCAGAAGGATTTGGACGTCAACTTTGACGGACAAACGATTCGAAGTCAATTTTGACGTCCAAATCCTGTGCTTGCTCCAGGAGAAACCAGTTTCTTTTGAAAGAAAGCTAATTATTTAAAAAAATTTATATTCTACCTAATTGCTATCGAATCGTTAACTGGCAGACCATCTTTGAACCATCGAAATTGGATTTTTGAAGACCCTTGAGCGGTACAAGTCAATTGGAAATTTTCCCCGACCCTAACTCTGGAATCTTTCCGGTTAAGGATCAAATCCTAAAAAAAAAAAAACATGAGATTAGATTCAAATTAATATTCGTTTTATAAAATACGTTTTAGGTCTTTTCAAGGCGAGGTTTTAATATGATTTATGTTCCGTAGAGCCACCGAAGCTTTACGCACGGTAAAACATATTTCATTCGCCAAGTGGAAACTCATGCAAAATCACACCTGAAACTCGCGGATCTTTATAATTTACTTTTCACGGATCCCGGAACCTACATAACGCCTTACACATCGCGTTTTAAATCAAATAAAAAATAACATTTATTTAAAAACTTTAAAAATTGAGCAGATACCTAAACGGATGTAATAATAATGAGGTTTGAGTGGGCAATCGATATCAGAAGTGGGATATGAGAGATGGACACCTGTCAGTTCGGGAAGTGGGATACTTCAATCATTTTTTGAGTCACCTGTAGATTTTATAGCTCTATAAAGGTTGGAGTTGATCGGATCAGACAGAAAAGTACTAGGTTCCAACGAAAACTTCCTTGAAGGGGAGTAAAATATTGGAGGGGGAAGTATATGTATAACGGAGGGGAAGTACAACGGAAGGGAAAATATAAGGGAGGGAAGTATGACGGAGGGGGAGTATAACGGTGGGGAAAGTTTTTCCAAGTTTTTTTTTTAATTTGCATAGTTTTTTTTTAGTTTTCCGAGTTTTTTTTTTTTTTTTCAATTTTTTTTAAATTTTCTGATCTTTTTTTTTCGAATTTTCGAAAAATGTTTTTTTTTTTTCGAAAAATTTTCCAAGTTTTCTGTTTTTAATTTGAGTTTTTTTTTTTCATAAAAATTGATTGTTGATCGGATTAGACAGAAAAGTACTAGTTTGAAGAGCTTCCAACGAAAACTTTCTTGTAGGGGAGTAAAAATATAGGAGGGGGAAGTATAACGGAGGGGAAGTACAACGGAAGGGAAAATATAAGGGAGGGGAAGTATGACGGAGGGGGAAGTATAACGGAGAGGAAAGTTTTTCCAAGTTTTTTAAAGTTTTTTTTTTTTTCAAAAAATTTTTACCTATAGTTTTTTTTTATAGTTTTCCGAGTTTTTTTTTTTTTTAATTTTCCGATCTTTTTTTTTTTTCCGAAAAATTTTCCGAGTTTTTTGTTTTTAATTTGAGCATTTTTTTCATGAAAATTGATTGTTGATCGGATTAGACAGAAAAGTACTAGTTTGAAGAGCTTCAAACGAAAACTTTCTTGTAGGGGAGTAAAAATATAGGAGGGGGAAGTATAACGGAGGGGAAGTACAACGGAAGGGAAAATATAAGGGAGGGGAAGTATGACGGAGGGGGAAGTATAACGCAGGGAAAAGTTTTTCCAAGTTTTTTTCGAAAATTTACATAATTTTTCGATTTTTTTTTAAATTTTTCGATCTTTTTTTTTGAATTTTCGAAAAATGTTTTTTTTTTCGAAAAATTTTCCGAGTTTTCTGTTTTTAATTAATTTGAGTTTTTTTTTCATAAAAATTGATTGTTGATCGGATTAGACAGAAAAGTACTAGTTTGAAGAGCTTCCAACGAAAACTTTTTTGTAGGGGAGTAAACATGTAGGAGGGGGAAGTATAACGGAGGGGAAGTACAACGGAAGGGAAATATAAGGGAGGGGAAGTATGACGGAGGGGGAAGCATAACGGAGGGGAAAGTTTTTCCAAGTTCTTTTAAAGTTTTTTTTTTCAAAAATTTTTTTATAGTTTTTTTTATAGTTTTCCGAGTTTTTTTTAAATTTTTCGATCTTTTTTTTCCGAAAAATGTTTTTTTTTTTTTTTAATTTTCCGAGTTTTCTGTTTTTAATTTGTGCTTTTTTTTTCATAAAAATTGATTGTTGAGCGGATTAGACAGAAAAGTACTAGTTTGAAGAGCTTCAAACGAAAACTTTCTTGTAGTACTAAGAAGTCCTTTTTTTAATTTCATAGTTTTAAACTATATAGTAAAAATATAGGAGGGGGAAGTATAACGGAGGGGAAGTACAACGGAAGGGAAAATATAAGGGAGGGGAAGTATGACGGAGGGGGAAGTATAACGGAGGGAACGTTTTTCCAAGTTTTTTTAAAGTTTTTTTTTAATATCATAGTTTTTAAATAGTTTTCCGAGTTTTTTTTTTTCGAAAAATTTTCCGAGTTTTCTGTTTTCAATTTGAGCTTTTTTTCATAAAAATTTTCTAAGGTAGAAATAATGGGACTTTTGCCCAAGAGAGGTCCCTCTCATAAGGCGTGGAAGTGTGAAATTTCTCCCTGCTAATTGATAATTAATGTTAAAAAATGATAATTTATTTTTTGAAATTCAAAAATCGCCACTTCCCACTTCCGTTCAAACCCTTCCCCAAAAACCCGACAATAACTTCTTTAGAAGTTAAAAGAGCCTCTGGTGGCAGCGATTACTAGCTTTATTCCAGGGATCCCATTATTGTATAATTTATTACCTGGAGTAAAAGAGTCGGCTCTTGATTGAACGAAAACTGCGTCGGGTTGAGTGTGAAATTTCCAAGTTTCGCCTTCTCGACTAATTGCATGAGAAGTTCACGAACCCTGGCTCCGGAGTCTTTCGAACCGAAAAAGTGAAACTTGACTTCCCCACCTGCCCTGTGGAAAAAATAAAAATAAATTGTTTTCTCCAAGATAGGCTTGAAAAATAAGAAAAGACGTCCGGTATGGAAAAAGGCTCTATGGAAGGATAAAAAAAAAAGCAACAAATCTTTTCCCGACGGACGCCCTATCTGATTTTCTTAGCGTTCAAAGGCCCTTGAGATACAAAAAACTATAATACCCTTAAAACTCCCTTAGAAAGGAATAAAAGCCTTCAAAGTGAACTAGATTTTACCAACATTAAAAATAATCATAAAAGGCCATTTTAAGCAAACTAATTTTGAACAAAATTGGAGGTGCTGCTGTGAGGGAGAACTATTAGGTGTACAAAATGAAACTCAGCCACAGGGAAATTTGAATTTTGTAGATTTTAGCCGAGTTTCATTTTGTACACCTCGTAGTTCATTTTTTCAAAATTTTAAACATTTTAGGCGTTAAAGTCCATTAAAAGTTGACCTTCTCCGTGTAAGAAGGTTATTGAAGTATAACTATTAAGAAGGTTAATTTTTAAATGCTTGTAAATCGTAAACCGTTACAGATATTGAAAAAATGCACTAAATAAAATCTGTTGGAAATTCAATTCTCTTTAATTTTATTATATTCATTTTTTCTCTAGGACGCACCGTTTTCAAGATAAATTTATTTTTTTAAAAATTATTTTCCAAAAATGGTGCATCCTAGAAAAAAATAATTAAGTACAATTTATAGAAAATTAAATTTCCTAAAATTTTTATTTTTTAGGTGTACTACAAAATGAAACTCAGCCATAGGGTAAATTTGAATTTTGTAGATTTTAGCCGAATTTCATTTTTACACCTAATATTACGGCAGTTAAGATTATAGCCGTAATCATAATCAAAAATATTAAGACTACAATTATAATCGTAATCGCAATATGTCCTTTAGTTTCTAATTTAACCGTGACTTTAGTGACGTCAGAGCGCTTCGGTAGTTGGCGCCAATATTCAATTTTAAGAGGTTTCTATTTCATAAAAATAAAGGGGCCTCTTAGACAAAATCTCCTGTTACTTTTTAATATCGAAGTGTAAAATAAAATTTTTTAATTCTTAATTAATTTTTCTTTCCTGAGAAGATCAAAGTGAATAATATTTAGAACGCTTTATTCTATAAAGATTTACTCTTTGCAGGATAATTAAAATTTTGTTCTTACAGCAAAAATATAATTTTATTAAAATTTACAATGAAAAATTTATAAAATTTAGGGTACTCACGTTATATTTAAAACTTTCGCATCGTCGATTTTTGGTAAATTGGCCGATTTTAAATATTTCGCCATCTGAAAAAAAAACAAGCGTCCTGTTTTAATCGGATGATCTAGCGGGGTAGGAAAAAAAAAGTATACGTGGTAAAATCTCACAATGGATGTCAATTACAGTACAAAAACGTTTGGCCATTTTAACTGAAAACCCGACGTTTACACTTTTCTGAATGGGGCCAATTATTAGGGGCGAACGAATTTCGAGCACAAATTAGCCTAAAATGGGGAATATCAGATACGAAAACAAAGTGGATTATTTCAACCCCCAATTTTTTTACTCCAAAAAATGTCCAATCAGTTTTCATTGTTTTCTCATTTTAAACACAATTTTGATTAGGAAATTAAGGTATGTAAACTTAAATCACTGACATAAAGCGTCAATTTCATTCACAGAAGTCACTAAATTCTTAGACTTAGTTGGTTCTTCAAGATTAATGAACTTTAAGTACTAGTTTGAAGTGATTCCAACGAAAACTTCCTTGAGGGGAGTAAAAATATAGGAGGGGGAAGTATAAAGGAGGAGAAGTACAACGGAAGGGAAAATATAAGGGAGGGAAGTATGACGGAGGGGAAGTATAACGGAGGGGAATGTTTTTTTCCAAGTTTTTTTTTTTTTTTTTCAAAAAATTTCCATCGTTATTTTATAGTTTTCCGAGTTTTTTTTTTTTTAATTTTTCCGAGCTTTTTTTTTTTAATTTTTTTTATTATTAATTTTTTTTCGAAAAATGTTTTTTTTTTTTTCGAAACATTTTCCGAGTTTTGTTTTTTAATTTGAACTCATTTTTTAGAAAAATTTTCTTAGGTAGAAATAATGGGACTTTTGCCCAAGAGGGGTCCGTTTCATAAGGCGTGGAAGTATGAATTTTCTTCCTACTAATATGAAATTAATGTAGAAAAATGATGATTTTTTACACCGAAAATTCTTAAAAATATAAGGAGTAATTTGTTACAGATCAATAAAATTTAAAATTAAAAATTTTAATTTTTTTTTTTTCGAAAAATGTTGTGTTTTCTTTTTAAAATTTGCAGTTTTTTTTTCCAAAACATTTCTAAGTTTTTTTTCGAAAATTTCTAAGATTTTATAGAAACCACCGGTATAAAAAGAGTCGTACAAGCCCTTCAAGCTCATGTATGGCCCAACCTTGTCGTCAAAGATCGGAAAGATCCAACTTCCATGTCCGCACTACTCAACGGTGGTGTATGCAAAAGTACAAACTCACATCATTTAGACCCCGATAACCTCGAACCATCTACAGAAGATCTTCTCGACTTTGGAGAATTCAGCGATCTATTCGGACAAATGGCATCATTAAAAGAAAGAGCCGACACGCTGAGCAGAGATGAAAGAAAAGATTATGCAGAAAAAATTGTGATGGCATTCTGGAATGCAATTGGTGGTGATGAAAATGAAGACATATAAAATAGTTAATATGTATTATCAGTAAATATACTATATTTACCTCAATATCCAAAAGGCATTATAAGTTATTCAATTTTAAAAAATATTACAGTCAGTTATCATTGGGAATTTGACAATCTTCTATTTCTTTGTTGGAAGGATAGTAGACCTTAAAGGAGAAATCCCTTTTGAAAAGGGTCCTGGGTTGACGACATGGCAATTGTTGTATTGAACCGAAAACGATTTTTGCTGATCTGCGACAACGATGAGATCTGGTGAAGGGTAAAGCTGAAGAGCGGCATCGAATTCCCAGTAGACAGGGCAGACGTTCAACGATAGAGGAACAAGGTTTGCTTGTGAAATAATAGTTTTGGCGAACTGCAGTCCTAAATCGGTTGATGATGGAAAGTGAATGCTGTTTCGAAATAGTTTAGTTACCAAATCTTCGCGCACCATGACAAATTCTTGTGTACAATAACGTATTCTGCAGGGGTTGGTAGCGGAAATCAATCCTGGACGAAATTTCTGAAGCCTTCCAGAAGACATTCCGGAAGAGCAGGTCTAGGAAGAATGTTGGCAGTAGGCGAATCTGTCGGTCCTGGTATAATAATAAACTTTGACATTTTTAATAAATTGACATGTTGAGATATCATTTCTCCTAAGTTTTTTAAACTTTCTTTCAACGTTTTGAAATTGTGGTTTGCTTCAGAGGACAAAAAGTTGCCAAAAGAACGAAAGCTGTTGGTGAGGTATTGTAGCCGATTAAAAGGCTACGAAGTTTGTCCATAACCCGCGGCTGGTCTAACCATATGTCGGATAAAAATACAAACATGGAATCATCTCTCTTCTTTCTAATGTTTTGAGCCTTTCGCTGTTTCTTAGTGATTCAGTCGCAGATCCTCCGAAGTAGTTGGCGTTGCCAAAATAAACACGGCTGACGTCAGAGTTTTCTCGTGGAGGAAGACCCATCGCTTGAACAGTAAGGACTCCGTCTTTATAAAAACCTTCAGCGAGTACGAAACAAGAATCGGCAAATAGCCCATCATGGTATGTCGTGTTGGTCAAATCCACAGGGACGATACCACTAGGATCTTCTATATAATATCGACCTTCTTTTAACTGTGTGAGCACACCTAGTACCACGACATTTTCTATTTTGGTGTTCGTACTAAGCAGAAACTCAACAGGTCTTAGTTTGAACTGTGAAGTATCATTGGCAGCTCCATAAAAAAGCTCATTTCTCATAGTCCTTTGATGATAATGGTATACCTTTCTTTTAATAACGTCCCTTTAGATACAGGAAGGCCGAAAAGTTTCCTTTTGATTTTGCAGGCAGAAATTTCTTACGGTCCAAATTATAAACGAATTTGGGCACCTCAAAAGCGTTGATGACGTTAACCAACTCCTCATCTTCATCCGCTTCACTTTTACAACTGTCCAAAATGGCACTTTCGAGCTGTCCTTTCTCCAAAACTGAAGAATCCAAAGGGCACTTCTGACAATAATCTGTGATCTTCTCGATCCAATTTTCACGCTCGGCACTACTTAAAGGAGTGAGGGTTTCTGTCAGAAAATCCGCCGCCTCTCCTCTCACTGTGAAACCGTTCAGTAAAAATACGGAAATATTTTCTTCCTTAAATTAGTATCCAATGGCATCTTAAATTCGAATGAAGAACTCAACTAATATTCGATAAGAATGATAAAAGATTTGATTTACCTTTTCCCCATATTTGATATCGATATTTGTATTGAAAATAAGTTTATTCTAATCTTATAAAGTTCAAATGAAAAAAATTGATAAATTTATTATTATTGATAATTTTTTGTTGTTTTTGAAACGCACTTAACATAAAATACCGTCTTTTTATATCGGTAGTTGGTGACACTGAACTTTTGGAGGGAATTTCTAAACTAGTCCCTACAATCTTCGGAGTTTGGACTTCGGACCACAAAGGTCATAAGACCTAAGTAAGAATTATACATTGCAAAAATTGTTTTCTTATTTGTTTAATATTTAAAGAAAAAAAAGGATGGATTTTTCCATTGCAACGTTTGCTTTGTACAACCTGAACCGACGAAAACTTTGAAATTTTTTCTGACAAACTGTGGTCACTCTTTTTGCAACAACTGTATTGAATCAAGTAAAAAGAAATATTATTAATAACCATTATTTTATTTTTTTAATAGAAAATAATCGATGCAAAGTTTGCAAACAAGAATGTAAAGTCGTCCAATTATCGAATGACGTAAGTCACGTTACAAGATTCGGGAAGTATAACGAAAGAGAAGTTTAGGGAGGGGGAAGTATAAAGAAAGAGAAGTTTAGGGAGGGGGAAGTATAAAGGAAGATAAGTTTAGGGAGGGGGAAGTATAACGGAAGAGAAGTTTAGGGAGGGGGAAGTACCACGGAAGAGAAGTTTAGGGAGGGGGAAGTATAAAGGAAGAGAAGCTTATGGTGGGGGAAGTATAAAGTAGGAAAAGTTCAAGGAACCACAGACATACTTGAGATTGGTCACAATCAACTGACCCTCCCTTTTTATTCCTTCAATTTTACTAATTTTCGTTTTCAGATGCCTGATAATTTAAAAACGTTTTTCTCCGATTCAGTCGAAGAAATAAAAAAACTCATTAGGACATTAACAATTCAGAATACCATTGTAAAATCTACATGGAACAATTTGTTCCACATTTGGTACTGTAAGACATAAAATTTACACTCATTGAGAGGTTTTGTAGGATAAAAATTCTCACATTTAAATCGAAAGTTAGAAGAGAAAGAAAAGGAAGTTGAATTACTAAATAACAAGATTAAATTGTTATCGACACAAATGGAAGGAATGAAAAGGTATCCAGAAATCCATGTTAATTTATAATCTAAAATTTTAAGGGATATGATTAAAATTACTTCAAGATCACCCAAAACTCCAATCACACAAATGAAACCGTTTTTGACAGAACCAAAGGTGAAGCTTGAAAAGATGTTCTTATTTTTAACTGTTTTTATTTTAGGAAAGAAATTGCCATCAGGACAGAATAAGGTGAATTAATTTTACTGATTTATCTGTTCCTAAAGGACCAATTTTTTGATAGCTATAAGAAGTTGGTCCGCAGGGAGGAGAGAAAATGAACTAATTGTACTTTCTTTTTTAGCCAAAGTGTGTTTATGACACCAGCAACTTCTATCGCAAGTCAAAGGTATTCTCCTTTTGTAGTACACAATTTTTCAAATTTTTTAGGTGCGTTCCTCAATATTCAAGTAGGACTGCACACGATAATATTATGAGGACACCTTCAATGAGCGAGAGGTAAAATTTGATTGAGTAATTTATTTTTCTTAAATTATTTTTTAGATCATCTCTCGGCACACCACAGTTTAGGTCACAAAGTTTCATCATGGTTAATAATCCGAATGAAGATTTGGTGAAAAAAAGGTCGTCAAAGGTACAAGTACGTTCGACCAATTACAGGCAAAGAGATAAATCGAGAACGTTTATGAAGTGAGTAAAAATAGAATAAAATCACACACAACCTCATGATAGAAAGAAATTTCTTATCTTTAAACCACGAGGTTGAATAATGACTAATTAGCATTTTTTTAAAAACTAATTTTCTCAACTTACTAATTTTCTGACAAGGTTGCCTTGTTGAAAATTATGTTAATGTGACCAGTCGGTCGGAAAAATTGATAAGAGAAACTTTTCTTTTTTCAGTTCAAGCCAATTTTGAAGCAGCGATGGTGTATTTTCAAATTAATTAGAATCAAAAGCTTTTTTTGGGTTAAAATTATATTTTTTGTTATAATATAAAAGTTGTGAACATTAGAGGGTATTTTTTTAGTTGACCTATTATTTGATTACAAAATGCCTTAAGCATTCTGATTGGAGTAGAGTATGCTATGATGTAGATAGGTTGACAGAAATTAACTACCAGGGCTTTCAATTCATGTTGTGAAAGTAAGGAAGTAACTAAGTGGGAAGTTGGTAGCCTATCCAATGATATCGTACGTAAAATCAGCTAAAAAGTGACAGCCAGCTACTCATTAGTTCTTTTTGATGGTACTCGGTGCGCAGAATGCTTAGCTGATGATGGTATGTACAAATAGTTTAAAAGCTCTCTCAATCACTTTTTTTTAGCATGCTGCTCAAGTAGAATTCTGAATTATCTATTTCGATTGAAGCACTGGAAATGAAAGAATTCTAATTTTAAAGTAAGTAAATGAAAAATTTTGAGCAACAAGTGTTTATTGTGTAACAGTAATAAAATTTCATATATTTCAAAAAATTGAACAGTTTTAAAAAAAACTATTTATTAAGCATTTTTTTAACTGCTTCGATAATATGATTAGGTTGAGGTACAGCGACCAGTTCTAGGCTGCGAGTGTATGGCATTGGGACGTCGACTCCAGTTATGCGAATGACAGGTGCGTCTAAGTGAAAGAAAACTTCGTTTTCCATAACTCTTGAAACTATTTCGGCACCTACACCACTTTGGGGCCAGCCTTGTTCGACGGTGATTAGATGATTGGTTTTTTTTGATGGAATTAAAAATAGTTTCTTCGAGAGGCCTTATACATCGTAAATTGATGACTTCACATTCGAATCCTTGGCCTGAAAGTTCTTTAGCAGCATCCAAGCATGTGTCGATGGCTTTAGAGAAGGAAACTAAAGTCACATGTTTGCCTTCGCGTTCTATTTTCGCTTTGCCTAATGGCAGGACGAAATCTTTCGATAGTGCTTCTTCAGAAATTGGAAATTGAGTACCATATAAGATTTCGTTTTCGAGGAATACGACAGGGTCCGGGTCTCTAATGGCAGCTTTGAGAAGTCCTCGGGCGTCTTCTGAGCTGTATGGAGTGACGACCTTGAGGCCAGGGCAGTGCGCATACCATGCCGCGAAACACTGTGAATGCTGTGCAGCGACTCCTGCAGCACTGCCGTTGGGGCCGCGAAAAACGATTGGAACGTTGACAGTGCCTGCTGACATGTAGAAAGTTTTTGCTGCTGAATTGATTACATGATCGATCGCCTGCATCGAAAAGTTGAAAGACATGAATTCGCAAATAGGCTTCAATCCGGCCATTGCAGCACCAACGCAGATTCCGGCAAATCCCATTTCAGTTATAGGCGTATCTTTAACTCGTTCGTCCCCATATTTTTTCCACAAACCTCTCGAAACTTTGTACGCTCCGTCGTATTGTGCCACTTCTTCTCCGATCAGTAAAACTTTTTGATCTCTTTCCCATTCTTCATCGCGCGAATTTAAAGCATCACGAACTGTCATGGTCTTCGCGAAATTTGTTTTTCCAGTCGAAAAACGCCTTAAAAACCCGAAACTTTTACTCGCGATCATCTTGAATCTCGAAATCACGTTTCCTTATCGGGAATTAAAACCTTCAAAACATACTGAAAACACAAAATCACGTAAAAAATATCTTTTTTTATTGATAACGAAACAGCTGGCCTTCAACCTTGAGTCCGATTAGCCCTATTCACTAAAGTCTTTTTAAAATAATAGGAGGTAGTTAACGAAATTCAAGGGAATATGAACAAGAACATCATTGTTATAGTCTAATTATTTATATAAAAAACTAGTATCTAAACCGCATTAAATCGTGGCTGCGGTAAATTTTGAAAATATTAATACGCAATCTTCTCAGTCTTCCTAAGCAAAAGGAAAAGTCCTAATGGAAAATATTGAACTCAAATATTTTATTTAGAGAATTCTTTTTCACTGCTCAGGAAATCGTGATGCCCTCCTCAAATTCCTTTTGAGAAGGTAGGGAAGTAAGGATCTACGGTTGGGAAAATTGTCATTCTCTGACGTAAGACGTTCGCTATTAGGGCGGTTAAATTTCAGTTTTTGTAATAAATGTGCACTATATTCTATTTTAAAACTTAGTTAACTTTTATGAAGCAACTAAATGCAATAAAAATTAAAAATTGCACGCCATTATCGATATTGACAAGCCAATGTTGGTCGTTATCGATG